>JAJPUD010028043.1:0-15015 GCA_023553655.1 Myrmecobius fasciatus
AGGGCAGAGGCTGGCTGACTTCCCCTACCTTGTACTGCCATGCCAGGCACTGCCAGGGGCACCCAGACCCCCCAGATAGCATCTGGGCAGGGTCTGCTGCTGCTGGGCCTGCACTGGGGTGTGTGGCAGAGGGTGCTGGCTATAGCTTAGAAGCTGGGGTGGCTGGTGCCAGAATTTTCCTATCAGTGATAGTTCCTGGTGGTAGGGCAAGTGGATGCTAACTATGGGGCCTTATCCTGTCCCTCTTCTGACAGCTGCAGCTTTGGGGCCAGACACTGATGTAGCATGGGAAGGGATGTGCTGCACCTAGGTGATACTCTCAGGCTTGCCTAGGGGAGTAAGTTGCAGGATGAGGAAGGCACAGGAAGTTGGGTTCACTGTCAAGAGGTCCTGCCCCACCTCCCACTCCTTGCTGGGGCTGCTGACCTGCTTCCACCAAATGAGCTGGCAGCGAACTGCAGAATTGGAGGAACAGAACATAATTCAAGTTTCCCTATATTTTCCCAGCATTTTTCAATACTTTTATTTGGAAATTTCATTTGGGATAATAGGGGTTTGCACAGAGAGAGAAAGAGAGGGGGTCTCTGACCTGGGGGAACTACCAGGGATGTCTGGTTTCAACCATTGGTCAAGGTTTTACAAGAAGTTGCTATAAAGTGCAAATCATTTACCTATTATTTTTTTTTTCTTCAGTCTGGGATTAGTTTCAAAATAGCTGGTTTTCTTCATTGTCCTGGAATAATGAAGCTATCCATCTTAATTTCCAGGGGGTAATTATCTAAATGCCATTTTACTTTTAAAAACTTTACAAAATTTAATCTTTATTTTTCCTTAAAACAAATCCTGAAGAGTAGAATCCCAAAACTTACTAAGATATTTCAGAAGGAAGTGAATTTCCTAGAATTAATCTAAAGTCTTAGAAGTTCTCTTCTGCAGTCTTGAAATGATCAATTTCCAAACCCCTTGCTTTACCAAGATTTTTTTTTTTTTAGCAGTTCCTCAATTTAATCTGACTATTGCTGTAATTCCAACTTGGCCAGTATTGAAATCGCAGGAAAAAATATATTACAGGTTTTCTTTTTCTTTCTCTTTTCTTAAAACTTAAAATGGGGGTTAGTCCTGCTTACTGGGACTTTTACTTCAGGTATGAAAGCCTGGCTGCAGCATTAGAAGTTTTTCTTACTGGCTGCATTTATATATATAGTCCATATCACAAACATGAGATAGACATTTGCCATATTACAAAGATACTTTACACAAACATAATGACAAAACACACAACTGATTCGGCAGCAAGACACAGGTTACAAGATCCTGTAGTTAGGCACATGGTTGCAGTTTTACAGAGGCATGCAGAGAGGGACCCGAGATGGATAGGGTCATAGGAGGGGCCTTAAGAGTTTCCCTCAAGGGGCAGCTTTGTGGTGCAGTGGATAGAGCACCAGCCCTGAAGTCAGGAGGACCTGAGTTCAAATCTGGTCTCAGACACTTAACATTTCCTAGCTGTGAGACCCAGGGCAAGTCACTTAAACCCAATTGCCTCAGGAAAAAAAAAAAAAAAAAAGGTTCCCTCACAAAGAATATTGAGTTCCACCAAACCCAGAGCACAGAAAACTGGAGCAGGAACAAGGAGAAAAGACTCAGCAGATGGAGGCGTGAGGGTGTTGGTCAGACTCCAGAGATAGAAATGTCCAGTGGCACCTAGTCTGTCCCCACTGGTACTGGTTCAGTGTCCATTCCCACTTCTGACACCAATTAATGTCAACCAGACCAGAAACTGCTTCTAGCCTGTGGGTGGTCAGAGCCAAACCAAGCCATGCAGATACAGGAGAGTCCTGGCACATGTGCAGAAGCCCCATTTCTAGTGGGAGGCCCCAGGGCGATGTAGGAAGATCTCCATACTTATATACCTATGGCTACCTGTGGCCCAGACAGTGAGGAGTAACAGCAACGATGAAACAAGTTTGATCTATAGGGGTCTTACTGACTAGAACACGGGTACTAGAGATGCTTGTTCAAGCTCAGAGACAAACAATTCTGGCATTTGGCTGTGGCCCGAGATCATCCAGAGAATGAGCTCAAAGGATTGTTGTTATGCCAAACTCCTTGCTTGCTGGGCCTTAGTGCTGGAAAACAGGGTGTGCCCTAATCCTGACAGCACCAACCAGGTGTAACATTCTGTGTTTAAGACTTCTTCCAGTTCTAAGCTCCCTCCTAATTCTGATCTCCCTTCTTTGTTCCAAGCTTCACTCCCCCCCCCAACTCTGCTAATCTCCATTCTAAGTCACCTTCTTTCCCCATCACCAGTTCGGAAATTCTATTCTCTAAGGGCCCTCCTAGATCTGCCGTAATCTCAGTTCTACTTTTATGTTTCTTTCAGCTCTGATATTCTCTGTTCCATGTTCTAAGATCTCTTTCATCCCTCACATTCTGTGTTCTATGATCCAAGGGTCCAAAAGTCTAAGTGGAAGATTCCTGAAGCCTCTGAATCCAAGTCTGAGGTTCTAGTATCCTTATAGGTTGAATCCTCGGCTCTGAGATGCTGATTATTCTAAACTTCTAAGAAACAGATTCCAATGTTTTGAGAATCTGAGTCTAAGCTAGGAAAAAAATCCATTCCCCAGTCTACTTTTTAGCCTGGAAACTCTCCCCCTTCCTGCACCCCCTGCCCCCATGAGCATAGCTAGAGCCCTTGAGACGAGATTCTGAACTTGATTCCAAAAGGCTTCTGCATGTAAAGAACTCAAGAGCACAGACCTCCCTGCCTCCAACCCCATTCCCCACCCCCTCCTGTCCCTGTTTTCTCTCTCTAAAAAGCAATTGGCCCTAGGAAAGGGAGTAGCTAGGCAACAGCATAGAGGGGGTGAAGGAGGGAGTGGAGAATGTGACATCTTTCTTCTTCCTCCTTCTTTTCATCATCTACAATGATAATGTACACCCCTGGATTCCTGTATCCTGTGCTAGACCCTGGGGGTATTAACTGGAACCCAAACCCTTTCTCCGCCCCTCAAAAAAAGATCATGGGGGGATCTAAAAACGAGAAAAGGACCTTGTATTCACAATTTAACTGGGGGGGGTGCTTGACCGAACGGAAACCTGCCGGGGATTTCCACCATGTCTTTACAATTAGACACAGTTCTCTTTCTCAAGCCGAGGAGACCCCGGATAGTCCAGGCCCTCGGCACCTCCAGCCCGGACAGATAAAGCAACGTTTCCCAAGCGCCGCCAGCTGACAGTTGCCTATTCACAGCCTAGCTGGGAGTGGCAGGGAGGGCTGGGGGAGGGGACTGACCCCAAGGGCAGAGCTGCTGGGGAAGAGGAGGAACCCCGGCTCCGAATCGCCAGTTTAAACACCGACCATAACGGACGCTTGGTTACCATGGAAACCAGGGTTGGTGATGCACAGTCCTCTCAAGCTTTAAGAAGCCCTGTTGAGGGGGGAGGGAGGGGAAGGTTCCCCCTCCCCCTCCCCCAAACCTCCATGGCTGTGACGCCGCCTGGAGAGCTAGTCTCCGAACTTCTCCCTAACCGAGCCTGCCTCTTTGAACCTAAGTTTCCTTGTCTGAGAGGTTCCCCGTGGTCCAGGTCGCCGCCTCTCCGGGCGGGCTTCAGGGGCGGGGCCGGGGTCCTGACTACTCCTCGAGGCTCCTCCCCTTCTCTTTCTCCCTTTCCCCCTCCTCTTCTCCCCGCCCCTCCCGCTCCGAGGACCCTTTAAGCCCCGCCCCACTCCGGCCTCTGACCCAACGAAGACCGGAAGCGACGGGGCGGGGCGGGGCGGGGACGGGAGGGGCTGGGAGGCAGCATGGAGGGGGCGGCTCGCTCCGGACCCGCTGGCTGCTGCTTGTGCCGCCGCTGCCGACGTCGCTGCTGACGGCCCTGAGTCCGCGGGGTGTCCCTAGGCGGCCATGAGTGCAGGTGGGGGCGGTCTGGGGGGTGATCCGGGGGTTCCAGGAAGGGTCCACAGGCCGAGGTGGGGTGTTCCAAGAGGGGTCGGTCCATCGCGGGGGCCCAGAGCTGGGTGGTTTCGGGAAAGCTCCATCACAGGAGCGGGGGTTCCGGGAGGGGTGCATCACGGGGGCGGGGGCCCGGAACTGGGAGGGGAGTACAGGAGGGGTCAGGGGCGGGGGGAGGGGGCGATTCCACGGTGAGGTCGGTTGCGGGGCTGGAGGCCCGGAGCTGGGGACTGGCCGCCCCCACTGCATCCAGTGCAGGGGGCCCCCCGGTGCCCCGGAGGGGAGCTCTGAGGCCCTCCCATTTACCCCTCCCATGTGGCCAGGTACAATGACAGGGACCCCCAGGAGGTGCCATTGAGGAGCCTGGACCCTGGGGATGGATGAGTGGAAACCTGGCCCCCCGGGGAAGCCCTTCGGGGGCAGGAAGAAGCGGGGCTGGTACCTGGCCTGGAAGTACCGACTGACCAACCAGCGCCTTGTGCGGCGCCTCTGCCAGGTCGGGATGCAGCTCAGTGCCCCTCCCAAAGAGCCTCCTCTGCAAGCCCCCCTCTCCCGGGAAGCCTTCCGGGGACTCAGGCCTGCCCCTCTTAGTCTGTCTCCTCCCTGGGCTAGGAGGCAGTGGCCCTCGTGGTCCCATCTTGCCTCAGCTGTCCCTATCCCTCCTTGGGCTTGGGGGCACCTGGACTAAGTAGAGCCCCAGGCCCCCGCCTTGGGCATCGAAGGAGCAAATGAGGACCTTGCCCTCCCTGAGACCCTAACCTAGGAGTGGGGGGCAGAGGAGGAGCCCAGGACCCTAAGGGCGTCTCCAGGATGGCTGAGGAAACCCAGGCTCTCAGTAAAAACTAATAAGGCAGCGCTGGAGCGGCTGCCAGAGGGTGGTTCTGGGTGCTCAGGCAGAGCCCTGCTACCAGTCTGGAAGACTTTTCTAGAGGGCTGGGTGGGCAGGGCTGGTGGTAGCAGTTAAACCTCTGGGCCCCGCCCCCCCATCCCACGCTGGAAATGGAGGTGGCTGGCTACGCCAGGGCCCTCGGGCCTTCCCTTCTGTTCGGCTCTTTGCCCCGACTGCCCCCTTCTCCTGCAGACAGGGGCCGTGCTGTTTCTGCTGGTGACCGTCCTCGTCAACATCAAACTGATCCTGGACACACGTGGAGGGATCATGGAGGATGGGGAGGATCTGGAGTCAGAGCAGGATTATGGTTTGAGAGGCTGGTTTGGGGGGAGGGGGAGGAGGCTCTCTGAAAGGGGGGCCAAGAGAGGAGGGGGTGATCTGACCTTCTCTCCCCTTGTCACCTAGAGGAGACCCTGCAGCACCAGGAGCCCCCAAGGCGGGGCGCTGCAGGCCCCCACAGGGTGCTGGATGTTGAGGTCTACTCCAGCCGGAGCAAAGTATACGTGGCTGTGGATGGCACTACGGTGAGCGGGGGGGCATCTTCTTATTCCTTATCCCCTCCCGGTCCTCAAGTTGCTTTCCCCAGGAAGGTCCTCGGGCTGCCTGGGAAGGAGTTTGTCCAGTTAAATAGATAAACCTAGGGTTAGATCTTAGGAGGGAGCCCAGGAGGGCAAGGTCCTGAGGGATTTGGCCAAGAGACCCCAGGTTCTCTAGTCAGACAATATCATGGCAGGTAATATTGTGGGAGGTAAGGGGAGTATAGGAGGGGCTCTGGAGACTTCTGTTTGCCCAGGCAGAGCCCTGGGGTGACCAGGATGTGGCAGATCTTCCCAGAGGGCTAGGTGGTAGCTTCAAGGAATGAAGGGCCACGGGTTCATTCCTGCAGCACCATCGGAGAGTTAGGGGGCAGACAGGGAAATAGCCTAGGCCCAGCCCTGGAGGGGCTCCCTCTGCTAAGAGCAGGGCAAGGCAGCCAGGGGAGCCTGGGGGTCAAGTTGACTGTGTAACTCTCAGCAAGCCCCTTCCCCTCTGGCAACCTTTTTTTTCTTTGAAAAAAGGGAAGGATGAATAAGTACATTCAGCAAGGAGACGGTACTATGGCTGGTGCCAGGGACTCAGACACAGAAGTCAGAAGGAAGTGTATTCCAAGAATAGAAAGCGGCCTGGCAAAAATCCAGGGATGGGAGTAGAATGTCATGTCCAGGTTGCAGCCAAGAGGCCCCCTTGGCTGGAACATCGAATGTGTCAGAGGGGAGTGATGGGAGATGTTTGCAAAGGTGTTTGGGAGCCAGAAGGATTTCAGTGTCAGGAGTGTGCATTTCATCCTCTAAGTAGTAGGGAGCCATAGGACCTTCTTGAGCAGGGGAGTGAGGTGGTCAAGTAAATCTCCAATGGGAAAATTGTTCTGGCAGCTAGGAGAGGTTGGATTGAGGAGTCAGTTGTCCAATAAACATTGATTAAGCACCCTCTGTGTGCCAGTCACTTGAGAGGAGAGAGTAGAAGCAGACCAATTAAGAGATTGAAATAGTCCAAGTAGATGAGAAGGGCATGTGAGATTAGAAGAGAGGAGATAGTTAGGAGGGGACTTCACACATAAATCCACCAGTTGAGCAACTGATTGATATCTCTTACCAAGTCTGTGGCTGTCTCTGAGGTTGAGAACCCTTAAGAGGGAAAATGGGGGGAGCCACCCACTTAGACAAAGCTAACCTAGCTTTGGAAAAGCCTGGTATTCCTCATCCAAAGTTCTCCACCTCTGCAAAGGAGGGAAGAAGGGAGACAGGCTCTGGTCACAGCCTTGGGGCCGAGCTCTTTCCAGTGGTTGGAAAGCCTCTTGTTTCAGGTGCTCCATGTACACGCTTACGTTTGTGCCTCGGTCTATGTGAGTCTTCTGGTGCCTCTGCACATCCACCCTGTTTGCTGTTTCTTACTTTATGGGGCAATAACTTGCCCTTTACACCGGTACACTTCTACCTAAAGGTGGGAGCAGAGTCTGGATTCAGACTGTGGCTCTGCTCCTTACTAGCTGTGTGACCCTGGACAAGTCAGGCTCCCATTGGTAAAACAGAATAGCTTCTCTTCTTTCTCCTTTGTGACTCAGCTCAGTCCCCATTGTCCTCTGCCATGTCACTGGCCCCAGGGACAACTTAGTCCCCTCTCCCTGTGTTGTGGAAGCAGGATGTGGCTGGCTCCCTGATGAGGAAACAGGCCCTAAGCTTGCCCAGGATCACCCAGCAGTAGGAGCAGGAGCAATAGTATTGATGCTTGGAGTACTAGTCAGCGTTTGCAGGTGCCATGGGGAAGCCTCCCCCCCCCCCATAGCTCAAGGACTGATGGCTGGCAAGGTGGCGCAGTAATCAAAGGCACAGAACTGGAGGCAGGAGAGCTGGATTCAGATCCTGACACTGAGGCCCCTAGCCGGCTGTGGGCCCTCAGGCCTCAGTTTCCCCATCTGTAAAACGAGGGAGCAGACCAGATGACCTCAGAGCAGCCCGCCAGTTGCCAGTCTCACTGGTTTCTACCTTCCCCTCCCCCCAGGTCCTAGAAGATGAGGCTCGGGAGCAGGGACGGGGCATCCACGTCATTGTTCTCAACCAGGCCACGGTGAGAGCCGGTCCTGCTGGGGGTCGGGGGGCCCCGGAACTGGCAGCTAGAGTCTCACTTGGCTCTCACTCTTCAATGCCTCAGGGTCACGTGATGGCAAAGCGGGTGTTTGACACATACTCCCCCCATGAAGACGAGGCCATGGTTCTCTTCCTCAACATGGTGGCCCCTGGCCGCGTGATCATCTGCACTGTCAAGGTCAGTGTAATCACCCTGCGCTTAGTCCTGACCCGGTCTCCCCGGGGTCCTGGTCGTTTACCGGGCTGGGGGCAGGGAAGGAGCCAGGATGTGACTCAGGCTCAGATTACTCCTGCCTGACCCAAACTGTCCCATAGGATGAGGGCTCCTTCCACCTCAAGGATACAGCCAAGGCCCTCCTTCGGAGCCTGGGCAGCCAAGCGGGGCCGGTGCTGGGCTGGCGGGACACCTGGGCCTTTGTTGGCCGGAAAGGAGGTAAAGCAGCAACTCCTGCCATCCTGCCCCCCCCCCCAAAAAAAAGGGCTGGTGGGGGCCTCTGCTGAGGGCTGGGGGCAGTCAGGGCTGCAGAGACATTGAGATTGCCCAGAACAGGGTAAGGGGCTGGGGTCTGGCGGGCCAGCCAGGGTGTCCTTTCCTCCTCTTAGCCTCTGCCCACTCTCCCCTACCAGGTGCTGTCCTTGGGGAGAAACACTCCAAATCACCGACGTTGTCTTCCTGGGGGGAGCCCATCCTGCTGAAGACGGATGTCCCACTGAGCTCGGCTGAAGGTGGGGCCTGAGAGGCTGGGCCAGGCCTGGGGCCTGGGAAACCGGAGAGGATGATGGGATACGGCCTCGGTTGGGGGATCGTGGAGAGCTGGTGGGCCGGGAGCATCGCTGAGCCTGGGACTCACTGGATGCCTGAGGCTGAGACCCCAGGGGTGCTGGGACTCTGGGGGTGCTGGGTTGGCGAGTTAGTAACTGCTGTCTGGCCTGAGGGATAGGAAGAAGAGGGTGGGGGGGGGGCCAGGCCAAATCCCTTCCTTCCCCCCAGAGGCAGAGTGTCACTGGGCAGACACCGAACTGAACCGTCGTCGAAAACGCTTCTGCAGCAAAGTGGAGGGTTATGGGAGTGTGTGCAGCTGTGGGGACCCCACCCCCATTGAATTCAACCCTGACCCGGTGAGTGAGCTGAGAGCGGGATCTGGGGGCTGGGCTGAGCCTTGGAGTGGGAGCAGGGACTGGGGAGGGGATGTCTGAACCAGGGGGGGAGGGGCTTAGCTGGGATAGGCGATTGAGTCGGAGGAACAAGTCGAGACCACTGAGGCCCAACAGAAAAACAGGTGCTGGGCACTGGTACTACAGAGTGTGGGTCTGGACACTCCCTGCTGTGGACCTCTCCTCCAACAGCGCAGATCTCACCCCTTAGCTCACCCCATCTATGCCTGCCAAGCTAGGCCCCTTTTGTCCAGATCTCCCATAAGCCTGCTGGGGGTCACATGGGGACCTCCTTGGTTTCTCAAGGCTTGTGGACACTCCCAGTGGAACACCTGTCCTGGCCACCTGTCATCCTTTCCATGTTTGCTGAGGGAGCCTAAAAAAAAGGAAGCAGTCCAGTGACATGGGAATAGGGGTATTATGCTCATGCCCATTTTACAGAAATGGAAACTGAGAGCTGCAAGGGAAAGTGACTCCCACAATCACGCATCGAGGCCAGAGGCAGGGTTTGGAATCGGCTCTTCTCGGCCCCAGGGCCCCCACTGGAACTGATACTAAATATCCCCTCCAAAATGCCCCAGATCACACTCAGAGTTCTTATGAGACTCCCTGAGGCCTTTTCCTTTGGGAAGGAGAGACCTCAGGGAGCTGAATTCTGATCTTCCTTTCCCCAGCTTCCCAACAACAAGGTTGCCGATGTGCCTGTCGCAGTCATTGCAGGGAACCGGCCTAACTACCTGTACAGGTGAGCCCTTGGTAGGAGGATGGACCCATCCATCCCCAACCTTTATAGGTAGGCCCAGGGTGAGGTGATGGGCCTCCTTGCTTATACAGATGAATCCTGGGAAGGTTAACGGACCCCCTACCTGTATAGGTGAGCCTAGGGAAGGGAGAAGGAAGTCCATCTTGGACAGATGAGTTCAGGGTGAAGGGATGGCGCATGCTTACCTGTAGGGTACCTTAGGTAGGGAGATGGGTCCACTTACCTGTTTAGAGGAGTCCAGGGTGAGGGGATCATCCACCTTCTTGCACAGGGGACGCCTTCCCAGCAGCACAGATGGTCTAGAAAAGTGTTGGGTGGGGCTTTGATGTCTGCTTCCCCTGTGCCTCGTTCCCCTAGGATGCTACGATCTCTCCTTTCTGCTCAGGGTGTGAACCCCCACATGATTACAGTCTTCATCGATGGCTACTATGAGGTAGGTCCTAGGGCTGGAGGGGGGGAGCCTGTGAATCGACCCCCACACACACACAGCCTTATCCCTTGTGACCCTGGACAAGTCCCGTTCCCCATGGATAGAACAGAATAGCTTCTCTTCTGGGACTAGGCTGGCTAGGTCACTGGCACCAAGGAGAGCCCGATCCCCTTTCCTTCTTCTATAGAAGGATGCTGGGTGTGTAGGCCTAGAATGCTGGTTTCTAGACTCAGGCTCCCCATCTGTAAAATGGACACTTTCCCTGTACTCCTCTCCTGGTGCTAATTGGGCAGAAAGCCTGGAGTTCATGAGAGACGGGCCGGCCCAGGCCCTGCAGGGAGCTTGTAGTCCCCCTGAGGAGATGCCCTCAGAACATCAATACAAGTAGAGAGTCGACAGCCGTCTGTGACCAAGCCCTCAAGCAGTCGAGGCAGGAGAGACACAAGAAACACACAAGGAGAGCCGGGTTGTCTTGGAGGGAAGCACTAGCAGCTGGGACCAGTGGAGAAGGAAGAGCTTGGGCTGAGCCTTGAAGGATGCAGGGGATTCAGAGCGGGAGAGCTGGAAAGGGAGTGCATTCCCAGCAGAGGCACAGCCAGGGCAAAGGCCCCGAGGGGGGAGATGGACTGCCGAGGTGGGGGAGGGAGTAATGAGCGGCCAGGCTCGGAGAGGACTTTGAACACGAAAGCAGGGTTTTTGTGGGAGCCCCGAGAGCTGTGGGAGGTGACATGGTCAGAC
Source organism: Myrmecobius fasciatus (assembly GCA_023553655.1). Lineage (NCBI taxonomy): Eukaryota > Metazoa > Chordata > Mammalia > Dasyuromorphia > Myrmecobiidae > Myrmecobius > Myrmecobius fasciatus. Next base: position 10,553 of record JAJPUD010028043.1, read on the forward strand.
CTCTGCCCGAGGAAGACCTCTGACAGCTGGGAGGAGGATGGAGGCAGGCGGGGGGGCCCCCAGCAGCTGCTGCAGTAATCCAGGCCTGAGATGGCGTGCAGCTGCGTCAGGGTGGGGGCTGCATCAGGGCCAGGGCATTCAGGTCATGCTGGGAAGAGAGAAGAAAAGAGATTTGGAAGTGGATTGGACACAGGAAGGAGGGAGAGGGAGGCATCAAGGGTGGCACCAAGGTTTCAGGCCTTGCCAACATCAGGGAAATGTTGGCAAGAGGAAGATTTGCAGTTGGGCCCTCATCACCCAGCTGATTCATGGGGAGCCTCTGGTCCACTAAGATCCCCCAGATCCATTTCAAAACAAAGGCTGTCCACACCTTTCGCTTCTTGCACTCATGAGGCTGTTTTTTTGTTTTGTTTTGTTTTGATTGTTTTTGCTTTTTGCTGAAGCAACTGGGGTTAAATGACTTGCCCAGAGTTAAGTGTCTGAGGTCAAATTTGAACTCAGGTCCTCCTAATTTCAGGGCTGGGGCTCTAACCACTGCACCTCCTAGCTGGCGCTGCCAGTTTCTTGAGCACAGGGGTGACCCGATTGGATCGGTACATTCAGATAATTTTGGCTGCTGGGGGAGATCGGTGTGGGAGGTGGGGAGCTTTTGCAGCCATCTGGAGGGGAGGGGGAGGGGTGGCTGAAGGGGTAGGAAGCTCCAGTGGAATACAGACATTGTGGAGGTTAAACGACCAGGACTGGGCATTGTGTGGGACCCCAAGAAAGGCGTGAGGGAGGTGCTCCTGGAGGTTCAGGGTGTCGGGGCATGGCTTTGGCCCTTTGGAGAGCCCCAGTGTGAAGCTGGCAGGAACTTGGAAAGGTCTTGGTCAGGTGGGAGAGTCGCTGCCAGGTGGGCGGCAAGGGCCGGACCCCTAACACCATGGCCCCCCCCTCCCAGGAGCCCATGGATGTGGTCGCCCTGTTCGGTTTGAAGGGGATCCAGCACACACCCATCAGCATCAAGAATGCCCGAGTGTCCCAGGTACCACTCAAGGGAGGGCGAGGTGGGGGAGGGCGCCAGGGGAGCCCCGGGCCAGGGTCCCACTCAGGCCCTTCTCCCCTTTCTCTTCCCCCAGCACTACAAGGCCAGCCTCACCGCTATCTTCAACCTCTACCCTGTGAGTATGGGCAGGTACACGTGGGGAGCTGGGGTGACTGGGGCCCCTGTAGCCTGGAGAGCGGGGGAGGGGAGTCCCATCACATCTCCCATCCCGTCACAGGAGGCCAAGTTTGCTGTGATCCTTGAAGAAGACTTGGACATTGCTGTTGATTTCTTCAGGTAAGGGCTCGGGGGGCTCCGGACATGGCTGGTGGGCTGGCCTGGCGTGGGACCTGGCTCCTCGGGCCATCCTGGAGCTGCAGGACTGGGCCAGGGCAGAATGAAATCGGGAGCCACAGCCTGGGCTTAGCTGCAGCTTCAGGAGAGAGCCGGGCGAGCTGGGGTGGGCAGGGAGAGAAGGCTTCCTGGGACCCAGGAGGGGGAGAGTGCCCGAGCTGGCCACTGGCAGTGTGCCCGGCCCACCCTCCATTCTCTCTGTATCGGCCCGGCCCAAGCTGGCGGGGGGCTGGGCTGTAGTGGGCCCAGTTCTGTCTGAGCCCAGAGTCTCCAGCTAAGGGACCTCAAATGGGGGAAAGGGCTGGGCCAGAGACAGGGAGGCTCTCTGAGACCTCCCTCCCTCCCTCCCTCCCTCCCCTTCAGCTTCCTCAGTCAGTCCATCCACCTCCTGGAGGAAGATGAGTCTATCTACTGTATCTCTGCCTGGAATGATCAGGTGGGACCCGGCCTGGGGAGGGGTTTGGGGGAGGAAGAAGCTCGGGGGGAGGCTTGCTGTCAAGGTGGGGGTGGGGGCAAAAGCCAGCCCCTGCCCTGACCGACGGTCTGGCCCGGCCCGCAGGGCTACGAGCACACGGCCGAAGACCCGGCTCTGCTCTATCGAGTAGAGACCATGCCCGGCCTGGGCTGGGTGCTCAGGAAGTCTCTATATAAGGATGAGCTGGAGCCGCGCTGGCCCACGCCGGAGAAGGTGAGCTCCCTGCTCGTGAGAGCGCCCCAGGCCCCGCTTCCTTGGTGCCTCTGTGAGGCCCTGTGGCTGCCCAGCCCCCTTCCCTGCCACTCAGATGACCGCGGGCACCTGCTCGCCCCTGCCTCAGTTGTTTCCCTGGCTGCCTCAGTTTCTCCACAACAGCTCCATTCTCCTACCACCCGGGGTGGGGATGGGCAGGTGCTACCAAGGGGAAAGGGTGAATCATGACGCGGTGCCCCCCTCGCCAGCTCTGGGACTGGGACATGTGGATGCGGATGCCCGAGCAGCGCCGAGGCCGTGAGTGCATCATCCCCGATGTGTCCCGCTCCTACCACTTCGGCATCGTGGGTCTCAACATGAACGGCTATTTCCATGTGAGTGAGTGAGAGGCAGCTCGCCTCCTCCCACAGCCCCCAGTGACAAAGGGTCTCAGGGCGCATTGATGAAGCACCCGCTGTGCTGGGCACTGGGCAGGGGGTGGCGAGACAGGTCATGGGGATTGCTTCAGCTCTGCCAGAGGAGAAAATGGCAGGAGGTAGATATGAGCACCTGGGCAGGCAGAGAACACAGACAGTCGGAGGAAATGGAGGCAGCCCTTAGGAGGGCGGGGGTCCTCGCCGAGCCTCGAAGGCACTGAGGTTGCTGAGAGGAGGAGGGCACCCCCGGCCTGGGATAGAGATGGAAGGAGGCGGAGTCAGAGCCAGGACCAGGTCGGGATGCCCAAGGAGTACAGTCTGGCAGGAAGGGAGCAGTGTGGGAAGGTGAGTCAGGAAGGGCAGAGTGGTGGGAGCCAGGCTCTCAGGGCCCTGCCTTGTCTGGCCCCTGAGGGCGTTCGGGGAGGGCAGGACTCAGACCGGCCTAGCGGCATTACTCTGGCAGCTTGATGGGAGCTTTGGGAGGGAGGACAAGGCCTGAGCACTGATGGGGGGAGGGGAAGGGGACAGAGGTCAAGAGCACCCCAAAGGCCACGCCGGGGGAGGGATTGGAAGGGCTGAGAGATGATGAGCACCATTTCCAACATGGAGGCAGCCAGCTGCAGGGGCCCGGAAAGCCCATGGATGCAGGATGGAAGCAGGGAAGGAAGGATGAGGGCGGCTCTTCATTTGCCCTGTTTGTTCTCCTTCCCAGTCTAAAGAGCAGAGAAAAGCATAACAGCTGAGGAGTCAGTCAGTCCCTGAGCATTCTTTTATTTTTTTGCTTTTGGTTGAGGCAGTTGGGGTTAAGTGACTTGCTCAGGGTCACACAGCCAGGAAGTGTCTGAGGTCAGATTTGAACTCAGGTCCTCCTGACTTCAGGGCTGTGCTCTATCCACTGCGCCCCCTAGCTGCCTCTTTGTAAGCATTTATTAAGCACCTGCTTTTGTGCTATAAGCTGGGGCTACAAAAAGAGGGAAAAGACAGCCCCTGTCCCCAAAATGCTTAGAATCTAAGGGGAGGGGGGACAGTGTGCAGAGAGGTGCAGGCTACATGCAGGATAAACAGGAGACCGTGAACAGAAGGCACCGGGACTTAGAGGGGGTGGACAAAGCTTCCTGAGGAAGCTGGGATCTCAGGTGGGACTTAAAGGAAGTGGGGGAAGTCAGTAGTCAGAAGAGAGGAGGGGGAGTGTTCCCGCATCGGGGAGCATCATAGGCAGTGGAGCTTGTTCAGAAACAGCCAGGAAGCCAGTACTTCTGGATGAGGGCACTTGTGGCAGGCTCAGGTGTCAGGAAACTGGGAAGGGAGGAGGAGGCCGGCCAGGGAGGGCTTCGAATGCCAGACTGAGCATTTGGTATTTGATCCTGCAGGCGATAGGGAGCCACTGGAGTTTCTTGAGGAGGTGGTGACACGACCCAGCCTGCACCTTAGAAAAATCCTGTTAATGGATAATGGAGGATGGATTGGAATGGGAGACACTTGAATCAGGCAGACCCTCCCCCCCAGCAGCTAATGCCGTGGTCCAGGCATGGGATAGGATCACCAAGTGAAGTGATAGGGAGAAAAGAAGGGGGCCAGGACAGAGGGACCCCCAATCCTCTGAATTGAGTCCAGCAAAGGGGACAGAGGAGCAGAGAAGGAGAAGAAGCATGAGAGAGACGTGTCCTGAAAACCTGGAGAGAATGAGAGTATCAGGAAGGAGAGTGACCAGCAGTGTCAGAGGTCAGGGTCAGAGGAAGGAGCAAAGGCTGCTGGGCTTCTGTGGTAACTTTGGAGAGAGCGGCTCCAGCGGAATGACGGCTCCCAGTTAGACACGATGAGGAGTTAAGACAGAGGAGGCGCCCTCGGGGGACGCCTTTCTTGGGCGGGAGACCCCGGAGAGCAGTTGGCAGGCTGGAAGGATTGGGGAGGGAGTTGTGGGCGTGCTGTGGGCAGTGGGCAAGCAGCCAGTAGCTCTGCTTCCTTCCGTCCTCACGGTCCC
>JAJPUD010028044.1:0-15012 GCA_023553655.1 Myrmecobius fasciatus
TTAGGGAAATTGGTCTATAGTTTTCTTTCTCTGTTTTCACCCTACCTGGTTTAGCTATCAGCACCATATTGGTCTCATAGAAGGAATTTGGCAGTATACCTTTTGTCCCTATTTTGTCAAATAGTTTTTATAGTATTGGGATTAATTGTTCTTTGAATGTTTGGTAGAATTCACATGTAAATCCATCTGGCCCTGGATATTTTTTCTTAGGGAGTTGATTAATAGCTTGTTCTATTTCTTTTTCCAAAATGGGGCTATTTAAATAATGTATTTCCTCTTCTGTTAACCTGGACAATCTATATTTTTGTAGATATATCTCCATTTCATTGAGATTATCAAATTTATTGGCATAAGGTTGGGCAAAGTAACTCCTAATTATTACACTAAATTCCTCTTCATTGGTGGAAAATTCTCCCTTTTCAATTTTGGGACTAACAATTTGATTTTCCTCTTTCCTTTTTCTGATCAAATTAACTAAAGACTTATCTATTTTGTTGGTTTTTTTCATAAAACCAACTCTTAGTTTTATTTATTAATTCAATAGTTTTCTTATTTTCAATTTTAGTAATCTCCCCTTTAATTTTCAGAATTTCCAATTTAGTATTTAATTGAGGGTTTTTAATTTGTTCTTTTTCTAGCTTTTTGAATTGTAAGCCCAATTCATTATTCTTCTCTTTCTCTATTTTATGCAAGTAAGCATCTAGAAACATAAAATTCCCCTTATAATCACTTTGGCTGTATCCCACGAATTTTGGTATGTTGTCTCATTATTGTCATTTTCTTGGATGAAATTATTGATTGTGTCTATGATCTGCTGTTTCACCCATTCATTCTGTAGAATTAGATTATTTAATTTCCAATTAACTTTTGGTCTATTTTCTCCTGGCCTTATATTACATGGGATTTTTATTGCATCATGATCTGAAAAAAATGCATTTCCTATTTCGGCCTTTCTGCATTTGATTTTGAGGTTTTTATATCCTACCATATGGTCAATTTTTATATAAGTTCCATGAACCCCTGAGAAAAAAGTAAACTCACTTCTGTCTCCATTCAATTTTTTCCAAAGATATATCATACCTAACTTTTATAACATTTTGTTGACCTCCTTAACTTCTTTTTTATTTATTTTGTGGCTTGATTTATCTAATTCTGAGAGAGCAAGTTTGACATCCCCCACTAGTATAATTTTTTGCTGTTTATATCTTCTTGCATCTCTCAGAACATTTCCTCTAGGAATTTCCATGCTATACTACTTGATACATATATGTTTAGAATTGATATTGCTTCATTATCTATGGTACCCTTTAGTAAAATATAGTTTCCTTCCTCACCTCTTTTATTTAGATCTATTTTTGCTTTTACTTGATCTGGGATCAGGATTCCCACCCCTGCTTTTTTTGTCCTCCTGAAGCATAAAAGATTCTGCTCCAGCCCTTTAACTTCACTCTGTATGTATCTTGATTTTTTAGATGTGTTTCTTGTAAGCAACATATTGTAGGATTCTGGCTTTTAATCCAGTCTGCTACCTGCTTCTGCTTTATGGGAGAGTTCATCCCATTCACATTAATAGTTAAAATAACTAATTCTGTATTTCCTGCCATCTTATTTACCTAAAGTTATGTTTTTCTCTTTCCTTTCCCCTTTCTCCTTTCCCCCCTCCCCAGTATTTTATTTTTGATGACCACCTCCCTCAAAAAGTCCTCCCCCCTTTAGAACTCCTCCCCCTTTTTTACACCTTTTCCTTATTCTTCTATTTTCCCTTTTATTAGTTTTTCCCTTTCTTTTCCTCCTTTCCCTCCCACTTCCCTATAAGAAGGGACTAGTTTCTCTGTGAAACTGAATGTCTCTGATATACTCTTTTAGAGCCCAATCTGATGAGAGTAAGATTCACACAATACTTATCCCCTTCCCTTTTTTCCCTCAATTATATTAGGTTTTCTTTGCCTCTTCATGAGATTTTACCTTATTTTTACCTTATTTTACCTCCTTTTTCCTCTTTTTCCCACTATGATCCCCTTCACCTCTAGTTTCTTTTTCATATTATCAAAGTAAAATCAAATTATACCCCCATTCTCTAAGTGTACCCATTATAGAAACATAGTTCTCAAGAGTTCTTTCCTTTTTACCTTTTTATGCTTCTCTTGAAGTTCTATGTTTGGAGGTCACATTTTTTGTTCAGATCTGGTCTTTTCATTAGAAATAGGTGAAATTCACCTATATCATTAAATATCCATCTTCTTCCCTGGAAGATGATGCTCATTTTAGCTGGATAGCTTATTCTTGGATATAATCCAAGTTTCTTTGCCTTTCAGAATATTTGATTCAGGCCCTTCAATCCTTTAATGTGGAAGCTGACAGATCCTGGGTGATTGTAATTACAGTTCCTTGGTATTTGAATTGTTTCTAGCTGCTTGCAATATCTTTTCCTTGGTCATAAAATTTAGCCACAATATTCCTTGGAATCTCTTTCAGGAGGTGATCGGTGAATTCTTTCAATGGCTATTTTACCTTCTGATACTGAAACATCAGGGCAATTTTCTTTCATGATTTCCTGGAAGATAGTGTGTAGGTTCTTTTTTTCATTACGGCTTTCAGGAAGTCCAATCATCCTTAGATTGTCTCTCCTCAATCTATTTTAGAGGTCAGTTGTTTTTTCTTAAGAGATGTTTCATATTTTCTTCTATTTTTTTCATATTTTTGTTTTTGTTTGACTTATTCTTGAAGCCTTATTGATTCATTCATTTCCATTTGTTCAGTTCTAATTTTTAGTGTATTATTTTCTTCAGTTGCCTTTTTTAGCTCCTTTTCTAATTGGCCAATTAAATTTTTTTCTTTATTGCAGTCTTCTTCCATTTCACCAATTTTGTTTTTCAGTGAATTGGTGTCTTTTTCTTATCTCTTTTGTAGGGCATTATATCCTTCTTGCACTGATCTCATTTCATTTCCCCATTTTTCTTTAACTCTTTTTTGAGATTCTTTATGCAGTTTCCAGGAAAGCCCTGAAAAATGGGGACCAGGTCATGCCTCCCTTTGTGGCTTCCTCTCGAGTTGCTTTACCTTATATGAACCTCAGGATCTGAGGTCTGTTCTTCTCTCTCTCCATAAAAGCTGTCTATATTGAGACTTCTTTTTTGTTTTTTATTCATTTTTTAAAGTTTGAGGTCTGTTCAAAACAAAGGAATGAGCTGCTTTAATTTGCCCTGCTGCAGTTAGGCTGATTGACTTCTGGTACTGGGTTAGATCTGGCATTCTCAGTGGTTTACAATCTACCTTTTATAAAAGGCAGATCTGCCAAAGCACCTGCTTTCAACCAGGGCAGAGTGGCCCAAGAGGCTCACAAGATCTTCCCAGGTGCTTAGAAACTGCCACACTCTGAGTCCCAGTCCAGCTTCCTGCCCTGTCTCCCCAAGCTGCTATCTGAGTTCAGCAAACTATCCCCCTGCCCAACTGAAACAGACTGTTCTGAAGCTCCTCCAAGGTAACTACTTTAAGGAATGCGTTGTACTCCAAATATTTGGGGGCGCTTTGACTCCAAAACCAGTTTGGACACTTAATCGGCTGTTGGTTTAAAAGAAGATCAGAGGAGGTCACAGAGAGTCTTGATTGCAGTCTGACATCTTGGCTCCACCCCCTCTCCCATCCCCCCTAACATTTTCAAAGATCCTGATTCTTTCTAGGATTATTTTTCCATCCAAAAAGTGATCTCAATATAGATATTCTCTAAGATCACTTGTGATATAGAGCTCTATGAATTTCCACATAAACTGAAACTTTTCATTTTACTAGCCTATTCCTTAATATTTTCAGATCATCTTTCTATAACCATACTTGGTAAATTCTTTTAATTTTATCCTAGCTGCCTAGACAACCTGATTGCTGTAATCTACCAGGCTTCTATTCACTTTTCCTCTTTTTTCTATGATTACACTCATGTCAATCTAGTTTAAAGTATTTTACCCTTTAATATAAGTTTTATGAATGATTGATTAGATTGAGATATACTTTCACTTACTGGAAGTATCAATGCTAAAATGCATGGGATGATTTCAACCCAACTCTTATATTTACAAAATCCTTATTATGTGATGTTATCATGGTACACAAATAGTCTTTGAACATGGTCAGAAAAGGTTAAGCTATGTTCTTTCCAATTCTTTCCCATCCTCTAATCATCAGTTCATTATAGCATATTCCCTGGGATTTTAACAAGTGGCAAAATGTGTAATGGTAACCAGTTATGCAAAGGTCTTAAACCTTGAATGACTTCAGATTATTATTCCCAGTAAAAGTAGGTATTTCTGATTTTGTTTCCATTGTCACTGCTTATAGGAGTTGGGAACCACACAAGCTCTGGAGTTGGACTTTCTGAACATCTGCTTTCTGCATATCAAAAAATCATCCCTATACTTCCACCTCAATTTCTATTAGTTCTGGAACTAATACAGGATGATTTCCCCTGACTGTTTTACCTATTTCTTTGGTAGACTTTTGATAATTGTGTCTGGTCATCAACTGTGGTATCTTTGTTCTCTGTTAGACCCATAGTATTTGCAAATTTTATTTTGCTATAGCCCTACCTTAAAGCATATTGTAATCAGGTGGCAAACTGTGTATATTTAATTTATATTAAAACCCAGTTTCTCCAAAGAAGAACATTCTTTTTCACCTGTCACAGTTGATGAATCATTACTCAGAAGAGGCTACCATGAATATGAAAAATAACATATTCAGATAATTTAAGGGATAGAGGTAAATTCTGAATTGAACAGCTATAATTATAACTACCCTGGAACATAACCAGGTGATTATGGTATGTCACAATGGGAAAACTGGTCCATGAGTGTGAATGTCCCTCAATTCAAATAAATATGAAATATGAGTTATAATAGTCTCTTTTTTTTGCACCTGGAATTAAATGTCTATGTAAGATTTAAGTGCAGCAAAATAAGACTAAACACTTTAAACAAATACCAGAGTCTTTGTGGGAGTTAGACAAGCACACATTTATAATCAAAATGTCCACCATTTATATATGATAACATATTTAGTGATGTCAAAAGGATGCCATTTCCCCGCCAATAACTTGTACTGGGCATTGTATCTCATTATGTAAAAAAAGATGGCACTTCTCTATTAGATGCACATCTGGTAGGTATGGATAACATTCAGCAAAGTTTTAAAATAAATGTCTGACTGTCTCCATGAAAGGGAGCTTTGTCTGTTTTTGGCTGCATTAAAGACATTTCCTGAGTTGTGTTTTTCCTTTCTCTTTTTTCATAACAAGTGAAAACTAATTGCCTAGCCCAGCAGATGGTTATTATGTAATTGTTATTGTTATTATTACCTGGAAAATATTGCTTTGATCGACTAGCTTGTGTTTCCATTGATTTGGTGTTCTCTAGTTATATGGTATTTTTTTCTCTCAAATTATACTCAGAATTTCTCATTCTTCACTTGGCTCTGTGAATCACCCAGCATAGACAAAGTTGTACCTTTCATTATACAAGATTTATATCAAGGATAAAAAGGCTGACATCAGGAATTTTCATGATAGATAGAGAAAACCTAAGCAATAGAAATTTGGCTAATAGAGAAAAATCTGACTGGCCAAGGTTGGAAGTGCAGAAGGAAATAGGTTATTGAATTCACTGAAGAAAATAGAGGATGAATCAAAGTAGGTATACAACAGCTACAATAATTTGTAAAGGGAAATGTATTCAGATAATATGAACTTCAAAGGATGATAGGGAACCAAACAGAAGATGGGTATGCAAGGGCAGTGTTTAGCAAGAATCAGGCTTCCCTCTTCTCCTAGCTCAATTATCCTATGCAAAAAGGAGTAGTCAGAAATGGAGAAGGTCACAAATAATGTTATCTTCAGGAAAAAAAATGTCTTAGTAAATTTCAAAAAGTGAAATTAGTCTAAAAGAATATTATATATATATATGTATATATATATATATATATGCATACATACACACATACATATAAAATGAAGATTTTGTTAATACCATAATAGAGGTTATAGGTCACAGATCATAAGAAAAAAACTAGGCCCAAGAGGATAAAAACATGTTCTGAATTGAATTAAAAATTGATGTCAGTAGGGGTGAAGAATTTTAGAGAATTCTTGTATAAAAGATGAAGAGATATAAACCAGATAATAATTCATTTACATAGATTTTAAGGCATGAATAACAAGAGATAAAAAAAAATGCTGATGGATGCTAGCCAAGATGGAGGATTCAGTAGAATATCATAAGACTCTTGTTCTTAAATTTGTTCTGATCAATATTTCCAAAAAGTTGACTTAGATCAAAGAATAAATATTATAATTATTAAATTCCCATATTCTATGAAGCTGAGAGTTATAGGTAATAAATCAGTTGCAGAATCAGGATTCTAAAAAATCTTGACTGGCTAGAATGATTTGAATAATCTAGTAAGATGAAATTTAATAGGCATTTATGTAAAGTCCTAATGTAATGTGAATGAGGTGAGGGAGGTCCTAGACTTGCCATATACTATTCTGATAAATCCACATTTAGGATATTCTGTTACATTCTGAGTGCCTTACTTTGAGAGGACATTGAGGAAATGTAGAGTATAGTACCTAGGATATTGAAATAATTTTGAATTTGAATTTAAAATTCAGTATATTTGATAATCATTTGAAGAAACTGGGGATGATTAAAATGTAGAAGAAAAGAGGATAAGGCATGATTAGAAAGGGGTTTACTATTGTTTTGATATCACAGAGCTGTAATACATTCAAGTTACAAAGAATTACACTTCAGTTCAATGTAAGTAATTATTTACAATTGCAGAATTATTTAAAAGTGGACTGTATTACCACATGATTTATCTTTTACTGGAGAAATTTCAGCAAAGATTGGGGGATCATTTGTCTGGATATTATGAAATGGTTTCTTGTTAAGGTTAAGAGTATATTGGAAGCTCTCCCCAATTCTAGTTCTTAAAATCTAAGATTCCAGGGTTTTTGTTAACCATTTTGCTTAGGATAGTTTTGCTATTTTTCATGGTCTTCACATTTCATTTTTCTCCACCATTTTAAGGTTGAATTAATGACAAATATCTACCAGTGGCAGAGAAGGCTTCAGACTTTGTATCTTTAGACACTAAGATTTTATATTTTTTTGGAGTACTTGGTTGTTTTTTTTTGTTTAACATGAATAACCAATTTGTTCAAAACAGTCAAGACATATATTATATAGAGACATTCCCATAATGTCTTCTATAAGAATTAGATATTTCTATAATATATACTAGAAATATAAGAATATATATACACATATATATGAATACTAATATATAAGCATATATAGATATAATGTATGTATGGGGATATATATGCATATTTTCTTGATAGAGTATAAGAATATATAGGTGTGTGTTTACATGTATATATGTATGCATGCATGCATGTATGTATATAAACTTAGAAAACTTGGATAATTTTTTAAATAAGCAGTTTTCTCCCAAGTGTGAGCATGAACTGCTTTAATATATTATTGCTAAGTTACTCATAAATGATGATTACTGAATCATGACCACTTGGGAGTAAAATAAGTAAGATGAAATCCATTCTACCAATGAAGTGGCACATGGGAATGAGGTTTATTTTTCCTCCACATCAGTGGAGGAAATGAATCAGGAATATTAACATAATAACTATGAAAACTGCAAGGTTTCCTCCTATTTGTGGATGAAGATTGAAATATGATTACAGAATCTTAGAGAGATTTTAATTTTGACCATCACAATGCTCATCTAAAACTGATGTGTTTCTGTCTCTTCCCACTCCATCTTAAGTTCTAGCAAAGACAATAAATTAACTTTTTGAATACGCTATAATTTTGACCTAAATAAGGTAATTGCTAAACTATTTCTCAATTGCATAATGATTGAAGAATAAAATTAAAAAATAGCATTGTTAGCACATGAATACTATAGTCCAATAATAACACTAGCTTTACAGCAGTGGTAAGGTTCACATCTGGCAGTAGGAGGTAAGGGTTAATTTTTTTTTAAGTGATGACTAATAAAAAAAGAAGTCTCTGAACAGCTTTTCAAAATAAATTTGTTTAAACAGAACAGGCAGAAGGCTAATGCCACTGCAGAGGATTTAATTTTTAAAAAAAAGAGCAGCTAATAAATAAGAACAGATAGGGAAAAAATCCTTCCATATACCACACATATTCTAAAAACACTCACTTCTCAGGATTTTAGGTAAATGAACTAATTAACTTCACTTATTTTTTGGGGGCAGTTGTGGTAAATGGAGGAAAGAATAATTCTAAGAAATTCTAACTCTATGCATTTTAACAGACAGTGTGATTGTTTCTTTTTCTGAAGGATTTTGTTTTTTTTTTCCAGGTATATTTCTGGATTGTTGTCCAATAGTCAAGGCTGACACCAAAGGAGTGTATTGGCCGTTCAAAACCCTTTTAGCTCCATTTTGCTTTAAGCTAATTGAAATTCTTATCATCTTGAGATATGCATGCAGATGATGATCTAAATTCAATATACATCCTAAGACCATGGATTGTTATTAATTATAACAATGATAGCATTTATGTAGCACTTTAAGTTTTACAAAGAGCTTTAAAGTCATCTCATTCAAACCTCAGTACAATTTTGAAAGGGTGATGGTGTTATGATCCCATTTTACAAATGAGGAAATTATAGCTGAGAGTTATTATATGATTTGTTTCTTCTTTAATTTAAGGTTGGGGGAGAGGGAAGAAGAAATACAATTCAGAATTCAAAATGTAACAAAAAATTAAATATAAGAAATGTTTTTAAATGAGTTTTTTTTTTCATTGGATATCATCAGACTGGAAGTCTAATTATGGAGATTACTTTCTGGAATAAGTTAAATTACATGATCTATGAGATTCTTTTCAACTGTCAAATTGACAATTTTGATGATTCAGAGATTATAAACTAGATCATTGTTAACCTTTGCTGTCTTAATCTTCTACTTTGCAAAGTGGTAAATAATTTGTTAGCTCAGGCAGTCTCTTGGTCTTTTTGGATCCTCATTCTGGCAATTGTACATTGGTTAAAGATCTCTGGAAAATTGTTTCACTTGGTGTCAGTTTACAATGATTTATCAAATTTGCTGTCAAGAACTTGTTAAAATGTCAGAATTGGAGGTTTTATTTCCATTGCAAGCCACATGTTTTTCTCATTTTTACATATACTATTTTTGAATTAATTTCTACTTTTGCTATCAATTAAGTGGGTTATCTAAATGTATAGAGATGGAACAATGCCAAATCATTTCCTAAAAATTAAGGAAATTTTTACTATTTTATTTATTATCTGGTGTTCACCACATCTAATGAATTCTGATTATTTTTTCTATGGGATATTTAATACTTTGTCTTCTCTCAATTATTTTTATTGGGCCTTTTTTCCCCAACACATTTTGTCCATCCTTCTGTAGGCCTATATTTATTTTAAAGACTCAGAGCATTAAAGCAAAGATTCATTTAATTTGGATGGTCTTATCAATCTTACTATCTTTAGAATTTATCTATTTCCTTATCCTCACAACTGACTCATTGCACAGATACACTAAATGTCATGATGCTCCTTTTATCAAGATTTCAATAAAAAATGATCAAACATTCATTCATGAAACCATGTTTCTTCTTATCTTATGGAAACACAGTAAAACTCACTCTACTAAGGCATTATTTTTGTTTCTCCATTGAGAAGATATGAGGCTTTTTTGCATTGTAATGCAACTTCCTTTGGTAAAGAGGAAAAGGCTTTGGGGAATGAAGACATAATGGAGCAAATCTAATTGAGCTTTGAATTGATTCAGTCATTCTGGATATCAATTGGGAATGGTGCAAAGAGTGTAAACCGTACAACATCAATACTAAACCTATACCCTCTGTTATAGGAGCCACTCATTAGTGGCTACTGGGATTCTAATTCTGACTAGCAGAACAGATCCCTTCATGTGAGAGGATGATAGCAATACAAGGAGACAGAGGCAGTTGCATTGTCTGACCTCTGTCCTCTTGCTTCTAGGCTCAGATTTATTTCATTCCCAATTCACAAGCAACATCCTGCTTCAGTAAAAGCTGATTTGCAATTTCTTCAAGTACCTTATGATTCACAGCTGTGAGGGCTTTTGGAGAATCGACCTGCCCCTGCACACTTAGGCATGGTCCTTAACAACTCCCAAATATTTTAAAGCAGAAATGGAGATAGACAGATGTAGATGTAAATGGATATACATCATACACATACACATATACATATATTTTATAGCACTATGTGTCAGACATTCTAATAAGAACTTTACAATAATTATTCTATCTGATCCTCACAATTGTAGGAGGTAGATTATTATCCCCATTTTACAGATGAGGAAACTGAGGCAAATAGATGTTAAATGCTTTGCCTAGGGTCACACTGCTAGTAAGAGCCTAAGTTTGTATTTGATTTTTTTTTAAAGGTAATCTATCTCATTTCATTTATGGGAATGATCTTTTTTGTTGTAAAATTCATATTAGAAAAAACAATGCATTTGTAATTAGTAGATTCTTGCTCACAATTACTTAGCCAAGCAGCTATATATGCTACAAGGAATACCATGAGAAGATATCTCTTATCTGATTCTATCAGCTTGAACCTCCACTGGCTGTGCTGTGTTTCATATAGAAACACCCACATACATACTGTTGGATATCAATAATTAGTTCCAGTTCCATTTAACCACTTAATATCAATTAGCCTTTTGAAAGAGGTGTATAATGTAAGTGAATTTGTATTTGAAATCAGATCTTCCCGATCAAAGGGGGTGCAGCCATGGTGGCGGAGATCAGACAGGAGTCTCTGTAACCTCCTCTAACCTTCCCTCAAACCAACAACATATGAAGCCTCTAGACTGATTTTGAAGCAAAAAATTCCACAATATCTGGAGGACAACACATTTCGAGAAGAAGATACTCTGGAAGAACTTCAAAACAGGTCTGTTTTAATTGGGCAGGGGGGTGGTCTGCTTAACCCGGACTGCAGCACAGGGAGACCAGGGCAGGGAGCTGGAGCAGGGAGCTGGAACAGGAGCCATAACAGGAGTGGGAGCGTTGTGCTTTTCACACACCTGGGAATATTCTGGGGGCCTCTTGGGCCAATCTGTCCTGATTGTGGGCAGGTGGTTTGGAGGGTCTGCCTTTTGTGGGGGGTAGATTGTGAACCTCTGAACCCCTGATGAGCATCGGACCTAGCTGCCATTAGACAGCACCCTAGGGCAATCAATCAGTAGCACTGATCAGCACCTGAAATAATTCAATCAGCAGAACTGCCCCAGGGCAAATTAAAGCAGCTGTCCCAAGTTTGCCTTAAACAGACCTCATACCTTTTAAAAAAAATGAATAAAAAACCAAAAAGAGCTCTCACTATAGACAACTTTTATGGAGAGAGGGAAGAACAGACCTCAAATCCTGAGGGCCCTAAAGGTAAAGCAACTCCAGAAAAAGCCCCAAAGAGAGACACAAACTGGTCTCCATGTCACAAGGCTTTCTTTGAAGATTGCATAAAGGATCTTAAAAGAGAGTTAGAAGAAACATGGGGAAACGAAATGAGATCACTGCAAAATAAAATAGAAAAAAATGGAAAAACAATGCAATGAACAAAAAAATATAATTGGTCAATTGCAAAAGGAACTAAAAAAAGTAACTGAAGAAAAAAGATATTAAAAATTAGAATCGAACAATTGGAAATGAATGACTCATCAAGACTTCAAGAATCAGTCAAACAAAAACAAAAAAATGAAAAGATAGAGAAAAGCATGAAATATCTCCTAGGAAAAGCAACTGACCTGGAAAATAGATCTAGGAGAGACAATCTAAGGATTATAGAGCTTCCTGAAAGCCATGATGAAAAAAAGAACCTAGACACTATCTTCCAGGAAATCATAAAAGAAAACTGCCCTGATATTTTAGACCCAGAAGGCAAAATACTTATTGAAACAAAACATTGATCACCTCCTGAAAGAAACCAAAAAATTAAGTCCCCCAGATATACCATGGCTAAATTCCAGAACTATCATACCAAGGAAAAGATATTACAAGAAGCCAGAAAGAAAAAATTTAAATATCGAGGAGCAACAATTAGGATCACACAGGACCTAGCAGCTTCTACTTTGAAGGATCGAAGGGCCTGGAATCAGATATTCTGAAGGGCAAAGGAACTTGGATTACAGCCAAGAATAAGTTACCCAGCTAGAATGAGCATTATCTTCCAGGGAAGAAGATGGTCATTCAATGATACAGAAGAATTTCACCTATTTCTACTGAAAAGACCAGAACTGAACAAAAAATTTGATCTACAAACACAAAACATAAGAGAAACATAAAAAGGTAATGAAAAAAAAAACAACTCTTGAGAACTATATTTGTTATAGATACTTATAGAATGAGGATTGATTTTATGAATCTATTATTACATTATGATTATGATATGATTACTGTGATTTTATGATTATTGTGATTTTATGATTATTATGATATGATAAACTGAAAAAGAAATTAGAGGTAGAAAAGGGATAACACTGGAAGAAGAGGAAAAGGAGGTAAAATAAGGGAAATTATATCACATGTAGAGGCAAAGAAAACCTATAATGATTGAAGGGAAAAAAGGGAGGGGAATGAGAATTTGGTTAATCTCCATCTCATCAGACTTGGCTCAGAGGGAATAATAGACATACTTAAGGAATCAGGAGGGAAAGGGGGGAAAAAGGGGGGGTGGGGCTCTAAAGGGGAAGGATTGTTTGAGGGAAGAGGTTATCAAAAGCAAAATAGTAGGGAGGAGGGAAAGAGGATAAGAAAGAGAAAAGCATAAGCTAGGGTAAATAAGATGGCAGGAAATACAGAATTAGTTATTTTAACTGTGAATGTGAATGGAATGAACTCTCCCTTAAAGTGGAAGCAGATAGCAGACTGGATTAAAAACCAGAATCCAACAATATGTTGTATACAAGAAACACATCTAAAACATAGAGATACATACAGGGTGAAGGTAAAAGGTTGGAGCAGAATCTATTATGCTTCAGGTGAACAAAAAAAAGCAGGGGTAGCAATCCTGATCTAAGACCAAGTAAAAGCAAGGATAGACTTAATTAAAAAAGACAAAGAAGGAAATTATATCTTCCTAAAGGGTACCATAGATAATGAAGTAATATCAATACTAAACATATATGCACCAAGTGGTATAGCATGGAAATTCCTAGAGGAAAAGTTCAGAGAGATGCAAGAAGAAATAGACAGCAAAACTATAATAGTGGGGGATCTCAACCTCCCTCTCTCAGAACTTGATAAATCAAACCATAAAATAAATAAGAAAGAAGTTAAAGAGATAAACAAAATGTTAGAAAAGTTAGGTATGATAGATCTTTGGAGGAAATTAAATGGAGACAGGAAGGAGTTTACTTTTTTCTCAGCAGTCCATGGAACTTACACAAAAATTGACCATGTGTTACGACACAAAAACCTCAAAATCAAATGCAGGAAGGCAGAAAGAATAAATTTATTTTTTTCAGATAATGATGGAATAAAAAATCACATGCAATATAAGACCAGGAGATAATAGACCAAAAACCAATTGGAAAATAAATAATTTTATCCTAAAGAATGAATGGGTGAAACAGCAAATTACAGACACAATTACTAATTTCATCCAAGAGAATGACAATAATGAGACAACATACCAAAATTTGTGGGATACGGCCAAAGCGGTAATAAGGGGAAATTTTATATCTCTAGATGCTTATTTGCATAAAACAGAGAAAGAGAAAATCAATGAATTGGGAATGCAACTAAAAAAGCTAGAGAAAGAACAAATTAAAAAACCCCAATCAAATACCAAACTTGAAATCCTAAAAATAAAAGGGGATATCAGTAAAATGGAAAGTAAAAAATCTATTGAATTAATAAATAAAACTAAAAGTTGGTTTTATGAAAAATCCAACAAAATAGATAAACCTCTAGTTAATTGAATTAGAAAAAGGAAAGAGGAAAATCAAATTGTTAGTCTCAAAAATGAAAAGGGATGAAGAGGAAATTAGAGCAATAATAAGAAGTTACTTTGCACACCTTTATGCCAATAAATTTGATAACCTAAGTGAAATGCAGGAATATCTACAAAAATATAGATTGCCCAGATTAACAAAAGAGGAAATAAATTACTTAAATAGTCCCATTTTAGAAAAAGAAATAGAACAAGTTATTAATCAACTCCCTAAGAAAAAATCCCCAGGGCCAGATGGATTTACATGTGAATTCTACCAAACATTTAAAGAACAATTAACTCCAATATTATATAAACTATTTGAAAAATAGGGAATGAAGGACTCCTACCAAACTCCTTTTATGATACAGACATGGTACTGATACCTACCCCAGGTAAAACAAAAACAGAGAAAGAAAATTATAGACCAATCTCCCTAATCAATACTGATGTAAAAATCTTAAATAAAATATAAGCAAAGAGATTACAGAAAATCATTCCCAGAATAATACACCATGACCAGGTAGGATTTATACCAGGAATGCAAGGATGGTCCAATATTAGGAAAATTATTAACATAATTGACTATATTAATAACCAAATTAACAAAAAACATATGATAATCTCAATAGATGCAGAAAAAGCATTTGATAGAATCAAACATCCATTCCTATTAAACACATTAGAGAGTACAGGAATTAATGGACTTTTCCTTAAAATAGTCGGTAGCATCTATTTAAAACCATCAGCTACCATCATATGTAATAGTGATAAACTGGAACCATTCCCAATAAGATCAGGGGTGAAACAAGTTTGCCCACTATCACCATTACTATTCAATATGGTATTAGAAATGCTAGCCTTGGCAATAAGACAAGAAAAAGAGATTAAAGAAATTAGAGTAGGTCATGAGGAAACCAAATTATCACTCTTTGCAGATGATATGATGGTCTACTTAGA
>JAJPUD010028045.1:0-15010 GCA_023553655.1 Myrmecobius fasciatus
TTTTGTGGCAGCAAAGAACTGGGAAAAATAGATGTCCATCAATTAGAAAATAACTAAACAAATTGTGGTACATGAATGAAATGGAATATTGTTGTGCTATAAAAAAATATCATGAATGGAGGGAAGCATAGAGAGACATATGAATTGATGCAAATGCAAGTAAGCAGAGCCAAGAACATAATACTGAAATGCAAAATGTCCAGAATAATGTAAATGGAAAGAACAACAACCATAAACAATTTAAATGAAATATTATGAAAGTATAAAGAACGAGTTTGGCTCAAATAAGTTTCTCTCAAAGAGGGAATATATCTCCCTCTATTCCTTTAGACTGGTGAGCATCTATGCATGTGGGATATTTCAGATGTTTGAGATTTGTTACTTGATGTTAAAATTTTCTCCCTTTCCTCTTGTTTTGTAATTTTTTGAGGGGGGTACGGATGACATATGGAAGGGAAAAATGAGAGAAATATAGGGAAAATGTAGTAAACATAGTTTTGAAAAAGCATTAAGAAAAGTCTTTTTACAATGTTGTGAGGCATTTAAGTTACTTTAGCAGATATCAGAAAAGACTTGTGAGTTAGGAAGATTTGTGTTTAAATTTTGACTCAATTAATTACTAGCTGTGTATGTCTGTATCTTCTCACATGTAAATGGGAGAAAAGATAGAACATCATTAGAGGACAAATATCCCAATTTTTCACAAAGAAACTGGAGTTTTAAAATTATAAACCAGAGTATGACTTCAATTCCTAGGAAAATACAGAATTATTTAGTCAAAATTTTTTTATTAAGTACCAAGTGTATACAGAGCATTGTGTTAAGTGCTAGGGATACAACCACAAAAATAAATAAATCATTAAATAAACAAGCCAAAAACCCAAAGCTAGTCTCAATCCTCAAGAAATTTACAATTTAATAGGGGAAGACAGATGAAAAAAAGCTGAAAGTGGGGATCATGTATGGTAGGGCGCCATGAGGGAGAATTCTAAAGAGTACATCTGGATAGAAAATAATGAGATTGTTGACCTAGGTTCCCTCCTTAAATGGAGATTTTGAGAAATTATTTCTGATTTTCAAGAGAAGGAGCAGATAGTACTGATAAAGAGTAAATAACAACTTCCTTTTGGGATTCAATATTGCAGGAGAATGATGTTTTCCAAATGTTGAAAATCCTATGTGAACAGTGTATAACTGAACACTTCAATACTCCAACACTTTAGTGGGATATGATTAGTTAAAAGAGTTAAAAGGAGTCATCAAAAATGTTATCGTGTCTCCACCAAAAATAAGTCATGCCAGAACTACCTAAATTTTAAAATTTGAACAGGTTACTAAACTGGCAGAATTTAACAAGATTATTGAACGTCAATGTGGTTTGGGGGATAGAAAGCTAGTTTTGAACTTAGTTTTTTGTTAATTTTTTTTAGAAAAATAGATGTTGCATTAGAAAGATGTTGCAACTCTTAAATGTACTAGTTGTGAGGTTGAGCAAATACCCTAGGCTTTCAATACAGTCAGCCAATTTTGTAAACCTAAAATTAATCATCAACACTACCTATCAATGAAGAAAGATTAAACAGTGATAATATCAAAGATGTGGGGTGGCAAACAATAAAATGTAGATGGGAGGACGCCATGGAAAAAATTTATCTTGAATTTAGCATTTCATTTGAAAAAAAGTCACTTCTATTATACACATGGAAATGTTGAAAAGATATGGACAATGCCATAGTACAATAAGGCAGATTCAGCATTATATGGACATAAAATAGCTAAAAGAAGACCTGGTATAGAAACCTCATCATTAATTCCACAATGGCTATCAAGGTACAGACAATGCCACCATTGTCAACTAAACTGCTGAACTAGCCAGGTCTTCCTTATATTTTTAGAGAAGAGGCAATTCACTATAGCACAATCCTAGGTGTAAAGTATATACTTGAGTCTGATGAACAACTCTTAATTTAGTATTGAAATAATGATTGTCACTATTCAGAAACCTTATGAAACATCAAGTGGCAAAAAAATATAACAGAGTAAATAAGTGATAAAAGCAGCCATTGTTTCTGGCTGTCATTTTTGAAAAGAAATGCAAACAAATGCCTATGTTTCTGCTTGCTGTCTTTATGGTTATGTAGCTAAGTTAAACTTTACTGCTTTAAAAAGCACACATGCACAGTCTGGGGGAAAAAAAGTCCTCATGTCACTATGGATATGGAAAGTGAAAAGTATTAAATTTCCAAAATGGCCCCAAGGACATAGAAACGCTGAAAAACCATGAAAATAAGATGGATTACCTCATTTCATTATTCATGTATCTCCCTCCAAAGACTAATAGCTAGATACTTTTCTTTATATCACATTAAGCAAGATGTAAAGCATGCAATATAAATATGTTAGCAATCTATTGACTAAAATGTTATTTCAACAGCTACTTTCCTTCCAGGTTTGAAGAATGAACAGATATTAAGAGTAAGAGAACAATACTTTTTCACTCTATATTGCTAACTTAATACTAATATTTCTTAAATGCAGGAGGAGAGAAGCTATATACTTCTTTAAGGAATGACAGATAAGTTATATATATATATATATATATATTTTCCCTTTGGAAAAATGACAAAAAATCTTGAAAGGAAAACTGATTTTATTGCTCTATTCAGGATGTTTGAAGTGTGGATAACAGGGAAGAAGTGGAGACATAGATATATAATTCAAGGATACTAACAAAATAGATTCAAAAGTTAAGTGAGAGTATGGAGAATGCTAAAACACAAATTTCTACATTCACAAATTTTTCCAAAAATAATAAAACAACTTATTATATATTCCAGGAAACCAACATGGATTACACACACACACACACATGTATGCATATATGTATGTATGTATACATCTCCTAGGAAGAACAATGCTCAGCAAAATTTTCAATAGGAAAAGTTTAATTGGATAGAAAGACAGCATGACAAAGATAGAGAACTAATTCTTTAATCCAGAAAGGCTTGGTTTCAAATCTTGCTTCTGAAAGTCTGATGATCCTGGTAAATTATTTAATCTCTCTGAACCTTAGTTTCTTATTTGTAAAATGAGAGGATTGGACTTAATGGCCTATAATGTTTGTTCATTCAAATCTATGATCTCTTCCACTTCAAAACTAAGATTAAAGGGGAGGGGAGGATAGCATCCTTAACCTTTACTCTTTTACATTCCATCATGATCCTGCCATTTGTGAACTGATAGCTCAAATAGTAAATTAAGTGATTCTAAAGCAGCCCTGTATTTCTGCTTCCAGAAAAATAAAACATTTTTTAAAGTAGTTTTCTGGTTTTATTGTAATGATGAGAATTCTAGTAACTACAAACTCATGGGAAAAACTGTATGATGTTCTATATTATTTTTCAAAGTATACAGATAGATACTATCTTTGTCCCCAGTGATCCATATTTATTATGTAGTTACTATGGGTTTCTTCTTAGTTTATCAGAGAAATATTTGAGATACAAAAAAATATATAGTTTCACATTTTAAGAATTTACCATAAGGTTTTGTTTTTTTTTTCTTGTTTGGAGCATTTTTTTGGATAAGGGCCTCCCAAGGGGGAGAGACCCTGTACTCTTCTTAATAATACAGATTGGTAACCGTTCTGCAATTTATTGTTTTAGAGAATTGGTTGAGGCAATGAATAGTTAAATGGTATTGACAAAGATACAGCTAGCATATGTGAGCCCACATCATTGTGTCTTCCAAATCTATCAATGATGCCACACTACCTCTACCACTGATCAAGGAGAAAATATTAGCATACATACACACACACACACATACACAAATTCAATAATTGAGTATGTCTGGGATCCCATGAATGGTAGTATATTTTTTTTCTATCAGTACACACTGTAATCCAAAAGAAAGGTGGCTCAGTAGATGGAGTCTTGTGCCTGTCATTGTGAATATCTGAGTTCAAATCTAGGCTTATACATTTATTAGATGTGTGATACTAGGAAAGTCACTTAACCACTGACTGCTTTGGTTTTCTTAACTGTAAAATATCACTTACCTCCCTATATGTAATCCATTTAGCACAGTGCCTGGTACATATTAGTCACTTTGAAAATGTATTTTTTCCTTCCTTCTTTTCTTCCTTCTTTCTAGTCATTCCTTCTCATACTGTATAATTCTTGCCTATGGTCTTCAATTGATCCTCTCAAAGTTTTCATCCAAGATGCTGAAAGTTATCTTCTAAGATATATCTGAGTTTACAAAAAAAAAACAAACAAACACATGAACTCTAATTTATAGTTCTATTTTGCATCTCAGACCAGTTTTCCATTATATTTCCCCTTAATAATAAATCTCATATAACTTCTTGGACATAGGTTATGCATGTATTACTCGTTCAATTTCATCAGTTGAAAAATGTTTTTGAAGCAAGAATACACTGAAAAAAAGGAGAAAAGGGTTAAAATACAAAAAGAAATTAGAAATGCAAGAAAAATAACTAGGCTTTCATATTATTTTTAAATGAATTTTAGAAGAATTTTTAAAGGTTCTGTATGACCAGAAATACATTACATTATAAGATTATGTGAAAAACACCAACATCCAAAAAAAATGCAGGGAGAGATTTTCTACAGCCATATGTTTAGAAATTATTCAAGGAAATATGAAGATCAATATGACAATATGTGAAAGGAACTCACAATTTGACTAGTGAAACTAACCAGGAAACTAATCAGAAAACTAATCAGAAATGAGTAAAACATGAAATGAAAAAACATAATTTGATACATTTAAAGGAAAAAAGTATGATTTCCAGATTAAGAAACATTCCTTAATATGATTTTAAGTAGCTAAATTTGAGATATATAATTATTTGAATGGAGAAAACTGGGATCTTTCAGAACACTATTGAAAATGAAATAAGAATACCATTTTTCCAGTAAGCAAGGTACAAAATAAATTCCTTCTCTCCTCTATCCCCTAATCATTAGTAATTCCATTATTAGCAAAATCCAGGAGTGGAAAAAAGGAAAATAAATCTAATTAAAAAAAAACTACTATTGGAAAATATGCAAGAGTTTCCAATATAAAGGTTATGTTAGAAAGAAAAAGGAAGAAAGAGAAAGAAAGAAGAGAGAGAGAGAGAGAGAGAGGAGAGAGAGGGAGAGGTGTGAGGGAAGAAATGAGGAAGGAAGGAGGGAAGAAATGGGGGTGTATTTGGCACTGCAAGGGATCAAACTATTTAGTAAAACAATAAACATAAATTCATACAAGTACAATGTTCAAAAAATTGAACAACAAAACACTATAATACAACACAAGCCAACAAAGCAGTCTATTTTTGTAAATACACACACACACACACACACACACACACACACACACCTGGGAAAAGGAATCTATTTGAGAAGAAAAAAAGATTAGAAAGTACTGATTTTCAAATGATAATTAAAATTTTAAAAATTCACAATGGGTCATCTCTTCTCATGTTTTTAAATAACAAAAAGGTATTCAAAATAACAATTTGTTGTGGATTATAAATAGCCATTCATTATTAATTTTTTAACATTTTTATTTAAGTTTTTAGTTTCCTATTCTATCCCTTCCTTCCTTCCTCCCCTTCCCCTCACCTGAAATAGTAAGCAATCAGACATAGGTTTTATAAATGTGATCACGTATAAGACTTCTATATTAGTCATTTTGCATAAGAAAACTAGAATAAAAGAAAAAAAATAAAGAAAGTGAAAAATAGTATGCTTCAGTCTGTATTGAAACAATATCAGTTCTTTCCCTGGAGGTGAATAGTATGCCTATTATTCCTCTGGAATTGTCTTGGATTGTTGTATTGCTAAGAAAAAGTACAGTGCTTCACTGAATAATATTGCTATTACTGCATACAATGTTCTGCTTCCATACATTTCACTATGCATCAGCTCATGTAAGTCTTTCCAGGTTTGTTTGTTGTTTTGTTTTGTTTTGTTTTTCTGAAAGCATACTGTTTGTCATTTTTATAGCACAATAATATTATATTCCATTATAATAAACTTGTTTAGTCATTCTCAGTTGATGGGCATCCCTTCAATTTCTAATTCTTAGCCACCACAAAAATAGGTGCTATAAATATCTTTGCACAAATAGGTTCTTTTTTCCTTTTTGCATATTTTTAGGTTATAGATTTAATGATGCTATTACTGGATCAAAGAATATATGCAGATTGGTTCTTTTGAGCATAGTTTCAAGCTGATCTCCAGAATGGTTGGATTAGCTTGCAACGTCATGAACACTTCATTAGTGTACCAGTTTTCCCACATTCCCTCCAACATCCAACATTTTCCTTTTTTATCATATTAGTCTATCTGAAAGGTATAAGGTACTATCTCAGTTATGTTAATCTGCATTACTCCAATCAATAATGATTTAGAGTACTATTTTATGACTATTGATAGCTTGATTTTTTTTGTTTCTGAAAACTGCCAATTCATATCATTTAACCATTTATCAATTGTCACCTTTTTAAAATTGCATCTGTCCTTTCTTTAATAATTGAACCAAGTTAGCAATTCACACTGTATATTAGTGTACATTTCCACCCACAGTATCTCCAATACAAACTGTTTCATCTTTTTTATGATTTTCAACACTGAGGTAAAACATTATAGTTGTTTCAATTTATATTGCTTATTAGTAGTAATTTAAATCTTTGAATGGATCTGGGTAATGTCCAATTTTTGTATGGAAAATTTATTTTGCTTCATATTCCATAGCCAGTTATTTAGTAGAAATCCCTCTTAGTCTTACATAAATGGGTAAATTCCCTAAATATTTTGGATACCAGAATTTCGTGAAAGTTATTTGAAACAAAAATTTCCCCCCTCAATTTATCTTCTTATCCATGACAAATTGGGTTCATTTCATCAAAATATTTCTTATTTTTATTTTTTTGAATAAGTTTGTGGTCTTTTGCCATATTGTCACACACATTTTACAAGACATTAAAATAAAAAAGAAAGGCTAAAGTAATATTGAATGGAGGGGAGGAGATAATTAGCACACACAAGTATAATGGAAGAACTTTACTCAGATTCCTTAGAAGACTTCTCATTGGTCATATGCAAGATTATATTAATATGTATATGTGTGTACATGCATGTGTATACACATGAATAAAGATTTATCCATATATATATATATACCCACACATATATGTATGTGCATGTATATAAATATACGTATGTATGTAGCATATGTGTTTGTGTATTCACACATAGTATTAGGATAAAATGGGTAAGACTTTGAATGTCAAACAAGTTGACAAGGAGTGAAAATAAATTAATATATGTATGCCAGTGCTATACTGGATGTTTTTCATAAAAGGAAGATGGAGGATGTTTTTCAATAAATAGGAAATCCTTTATTTCTGGGAAGAAAACTAGTTATGCCTTGTACATAGAAATTGCTTGCGTTAGTTACTGGATCAAGTCAATGAGACATTTATATAAGTCAAGATTCCCTATATGTACAAATGATATTAAGTTTCAAATTCTATCTCTAACAAATTCTAGATGTGCAACTATGTCACCTATCTTCTCTGTTTCTCAGTTTACCTATCTTTAAAATGGTAACATTGGATCATATAACTTCTAAGATAACTTGCAGCTCAAATATTTTTATTCTGGGAGTCTACTTCCAGTAAAACACCATTTTGGTGCTGGGTATTTTAGTTTTGCCTTTTTGTCACTAACACTTGCCAAGTGAATGGTACATGATATTCTCAATAATATATCTGTGTTTTTATTGATTGAAAGTCATTGTGAGGAGTTTGATCAAGTCAATAATATATATGTATATAGGTATGTATATATGAAGCAAAGAATTGATTTTGTAATAAAGTTACAAACTTACAAAGAATGATTTTGTAATAGACATAATCATCATAGCTTTCTTGTCTAAACTAAGAATAATATCTTCCTTCAGTTGGTGAAATGACTGTAAAGTGTTATGAAAATGTTTGTTATTATTACTCATAGGATTATTGTGCATTTTGAAAATTAGAATTAAGCCAGTTGGTAAATGTAAACCATTATCATCCCTTTAAAATTCTACCATATTAAGGAGAAAACTTGTGGTGTGTTTTGAGTCCAAAAGTCAGGTATTTATAAAATAACATTTTCCATTAACCTAATAATTTCAGTTCCTCTTTAGATATGTTAAAGGACCATTTCTTTTTGTAGTTGAAAGAACTTCTGGAAAGTTTCCATTAAAATGATATATCATCTTGTCATAGATATACCCATGAATGTCAGCAAGATCATGTTCTATTGCCTGTGCCTGGAATTCAGTCCCATCCCATGTTTGTTTCAAAACTCAGCATAAGCAACATCATCTATTTGAATCATTTGGTGATCTCCTATCTGCAATTTCCCTCTCCCAAACGCCATTTTAAAAAAAAAAATTGTACCAATTTTGTGTGTTTTATACAAAATAAGTATTTTTTTTTACTCTTTCTGAGCTCATTTAAGTCAGGCACTGTTTATTTTCTGTTTTTGTATCCCCAGTGCCTGGCACAAAGTAGGCACATTGAAGATATTCTGATTAATAATTTGTTTGATTTTCAAAGTATGGTGGACCTTGAATTGTTTCTACTAATAGAAATATAAGATATAAATCCTGGTTTTCACTGACTCACATTTTAAACCCTTGAAGCCATAAGGAAATTTTTCATTATGTGGGTTTGATTGGGTTCAGATGACTGTATTCTTTGCCACTGGGAAGACTTGGATCCTTCAGTAAAAATAGTCAAAAAGTAATGCTACGAGTTCTTTTTTGCATCATATACTAATACAAAAATTATACTAAGAAAAATAAGTAGTGCAACGTAAATAAATTCCCCTTTGCAAATGCATCAAAAGTAAAACAAATGTTTTGTATTTCTTCTTGGACATATGCTCTACTATATACTCTACATCATAGCTACTGATCCTCTCTGGCTTTGAATGGTCAGACGTGAAAAAGGAATGCCTCAAATTTCATCCAAGTCAACAGATAAATTTCTAGCAGATATAAGAAATTCTTATCTGAAGCTTGTTCAAACTCATCCAATTTTCCTGTTGCTGGAAATCTCATAAGACAAATTGTTCCTGGGAGATTTTCAGGGTTTTACAGGTTTGGCTTGATTGAAAATGTCACAAGAATTGTGCTTCACACATCCCCTCATCCAAATTAGGGAAAAGACAGGTCTATAGCACTAACATTTCAGAAGCAAAACTTATCTCAGAAGATCAAATGGTTATTTTGCTTCCCTTCACATGGCACTTTGCCAAGGCCTCACCAAGCCTTCTACTGCAGTATTGGAAGTCATACCATGTGATAATCATTTTTCTTACTGATGACTAAAACTTCAGGTATTCAAAATTCAAATGTCCTGAAAGATTAAGCATTTATTCTATGTGAATGAGAGTTGGGGCTGAATCATGAGAAGTAAAGCAATTATTATCCAACTTTGTTTTTTTCTCCTTCAACAATATCTCTCAGATGTGACATCTAATCACTCCTCAATGCTACTGCCTTAATTCAAACCTCTTCATAACTTTTGACAAGCCTATTGTGTTTTCTCCTAAGTAGATTGGCCAAAACAAGTCTTCACCTTCTCTACTCTTTTCCTCTGCACACCTGAGAAAATTACTTTCCCTAAAAACAGATCTAATGGTGTCTCCTTCTCCTGTCACAAATGCACATAATAACAAACTTCAGTCATACCTTCTTATCTCTAGAATAAAATATAAATTCCCCTGGGTGTCATTTAAAGTCCTTCACAATCTTGCCCTCATCTTCCTTTCTAGATCCATTGCATAATATTCCCCTCCCCACAAGTTGGAATGCACAAAACTGAAATTTTTGTTACTGTTCACAAGAAGTGAGCAATAGTTCACCTCCAACCCACAGCAATGGTTGCCCTTCATTCCTGGAATGTACTTCTTCTCTTAGAATTTATTGTTCCTTAAAGCCCAAGTACAATCATTCATAGAAAGTCCTTTTTGCTCCTGTTCCATCCCTGCTAATTCATTTCTTCCCAAGTATATTATTTATTTTTTATATCTTACTGTAGTTGTATGTATATGCATACATGTACCCTTGTATAAATATTCATATATTCCCATCCATATGAGTAGGTATGCACAGTGGATAGAGTATGATGCCTTAAGTCAGGAAGATCTGAGTTCAAATCTCACCTCAAACACTTACTGTGTGACCCTGAGTAAGTCACTTCACTGTTTGCCTCACTTTCCTCATATATTATGATTCAGAGCAGGAAATAGCAAACTACTTCTGTGCCTTTGCCAAGAAAACCCTAAATGGGGTCATATCTAAAAGAACTTAACAATGACAGTATACATATATTGTCTCATCCAGGTAGTAGGTAGCAGGGTGGAAAGAGCATTACACTTGGAGTAAAAAAAAAAAAAGTTAGTTCAAATCTGACTTCAGAAAACAATTATCTGGGCAAGTGATTCTGGGTAAGTTAATTAATCTTTTTGTCTCAATCCCCTCAATCATAAAATGAGGAAAATAGTTTCAGGGTTTTTTGCAGCTGTTTTAAAAGATCCTTCTAGGAATCTGACCAGGAGCATTCTTTTCTGCTGCTGATCTATTAGGAGTATCCCGGTCCCACTGTAGCTGCAAGATCTAGTATGCTGAATCAACAGAGCTCTACTTTTCTGATGCTCGGACCCTGGGATCGGGGGACCTGTTCAGGGACTGCATAGCAGACACCTAACCTGTTGTCACAGATCCTCTCCAGGTCTTCCAAATCCTACCTAGTGTTCCAGGGATAAGAGGTCCAGAAAGCTCTAGAACTTCTCCTGATAAAGAGGTCCCACCTCACTGGCTTCCTTGAGGCTGGGCTGGGGATGGGGCTGGGGTAGGACATGGTTGGTGAAACCTGAAATTGTTTTATATGCTATGGTCCCAGCTCTCTCATAACTTGCTTCCACTCTTCTCTTCAGTACAGATGAGGTAAGATTTCTTTATTAATTTTCATGCCATCCATATGCTTGTTCTATTTTCTGAGACTTTCTTCATGAATTCCAACTCTTCCTTTCTCTTTATCCAACATCTATGAAACTACACAATTAATAGAACTTTAGCTCTCTAACCTAAGAAATTTGCTCCCATTGACCCATTAATCTCATGATTAAAGTTTTTATTGGCTGTCAAATCACCTCTTATTTCAGATATACTTGATGGAGACCACCTCTGTCATTTCCCAAAATATCAATATAATGTGCTAAGAGCTATAATAATTCTCCCACAAAATGTTTTACATAATTGCAAATGTATAATCTATATCTGACTGCTTATTATCTTAGGGAGAGGGAGGATAAAGATGAAGGGATGAATATAATTTGGAATTTGAAACTTTAAATAAAAAGTTTAAAAATTCAAAAACAAAAACAAAAAATAATTTTCCCATCCAGGTCTATAGAGAATCACTTTAAATCCTATATTGTGAAATAAGAATCAGTGTCTGTATTGTGCATATTATAGAACAGAAATTGATGGTATCCACCAGATAGCTCCTTCAATGACAAAGGAGCAAACCACATGGGGTTGCTCCTCATCAATCACCTAATTATAAGTGTTTCCAGCTCCTTGGTTCTCAAAAACAAATTAGTGCATACCTGAGGACTCAAATTATTAACAAATAAAAGATTTATTATGACATTCATGTCATTTTGCAGGCCAGAGCTAATTTTAACCTACATTTCAATGAACCTACTTTAGCTACTAATTCAGGAATATGAGCATTTATCTTATTCTGTAATGAACATTTATCTTATTCTGTCTTGTCAGATGACCATTAGCTTGTCCCCTCTTCACTGATGGTGTCCTACCTAGAAAACCTGAATTCAAATTGGGAGATGTTTTCACTGGAGAAAGGAGAGTGGATAATTGTTATTTTTGCCAAATGCTAGAGGGGAGGAATAAGGTTGAGGTTAAAATACTTCATCAGGTCTTAGTTTCTGATAAAGTCAATGAACAGCTATTAGTGACCACTTTCCTCATACAGCTGTCTTCCAAAAAATAAGCATTGCAAATGATCCAAGTTATAGTGCTATTAGCAATTTCAAGTGACAATTACAGCAATTGGCTACATTGACAATCTAGAGTTTCTAGGCAAAAAACTATCCTCAAGCAAGACCATTTCTGTGTAGGTATAAAAGGGAGGTTCTATCATGAAGTGAATTTCAAAAAGCAACTTGGAAACTTTATGTCTTTAAAACAAACATAAAGGATTATATTTAGACAAAAACACATGGTCTAGAAATAAAGATGCACAGTGTCTGGAGCTGGGGCAATTCCATTTCCCTGTAGTCCATTTCCCTCATCTGAATTCGAATTTAGGTCTTTGACTCCAAGTCCCATACTCAAGATTTAAAGTTCAAAAACATATTGATTTGCTTGCTTAACTGTAATTTTTCCCTTTTCACCCTCATCTCACCCGAATCTAATTTAACCTCAACTCAGATGCCAAAGTCATTTTTCCTAAAATTTAATCTGACGATATTACTTTCTCAATCCCTACCACCCCCAACCAACCCATCTCTCCCTCTCAGTAAACTTCAGTAGCTCTTCATTTCTTCCAGATTTAAATATAATCTCCTTTAGCACTTGAAATTTGTCCTGATTTGGCATTTTCCTAAATGTATAAGGAAGCATTTGGATCCCTTTGGCAATTTGCAGAAACCTATAGACTCCTTGTAAGAATGTTTTTAAATGCATTAAAGTAAAATTCATAAGATTTCAGAACAGATGAATTCTATTGAAACAAAGGTATTAAAGTATAAAAGTTTATAAACAACAGCTTAAAAACTCATGGACTAACATGTTCTAAAATTTGAGAGATTAATGATAATGATAATAAATTTATTTGAAAAGATAGTTACTTTTTCAGACCAGAAGATCACAACAATAAAAATAACACAAATAAAAATGAGAGATATAGAATTCCAAAGTTCTCATGTAAAATAAAATCAGTATTTATGCTACAAAATACAATATTATGTAACATCTGTCTTCCTCAGGGGTAAGATTGTTGTATTCAGCATTATTTATTTTGAAGGAATTAGTGTGCTCTAGAACCAAATAGAAGAGATTCATGTACTATTTCTGAGTAATAAAAATCACCTATTAAAATGAAAATGGACCAGGTATATTATCACTGAAACACAAATAAAAAGGTCATTGTGGCTAAGGTCTTATATGTAACGATTGCTGGTCCATAAGGACATATGTCTTTTTGTAGATATAAAGCAGATGTTTGAACTGTTAACATGTATAACAGCATCTTGCCTCTGTCTAGCACAGTGAAAAGAACATTAGATTTGGAGTCAGTAGAACTGGGCTCAAATTCTGCCCCAGGCATCTATTACTCACGTGAACATGTCACTTTACCTGAGTTTCACCTTCATCAATGATTGATAGATTGAACTAAAAATTCTGGGAATTGGATGAAGTATCATCTAAGATCCCTTCCAGCTCTAAATCTATGGTTCTCTAAACTAAAAAAAAAATGACTAGTTATTGGCAGAACAGCATTTATAGGATATAATTTAAGGGTACTGGGTAGTCCCCTACCCATCCAAACTACCTGCAACTTTACCCTATAGCTGATGCCAGAAATCACCTCTAGACATTTATTCCATTGGGGAAAACATTTTCCTTTTCTAAAATAAGTAACTTTGAAATATGTTTAGAAAGAAAGCCTGACAAATTCCTATCTCTCTAACAATGACCATTATTTTCCTCTGCTTGAAGTGTCCTCCCTGCATCATTTATTTCCATTGGACTGCCCATAAGTCTATCTCAAACATCATCCATTTAAGTTAGTCTTCTCTCATCTCCCAAAGTAGGAAATTTTTTTCTATCTCTTTAGACATTTAATATTACCTCCTGTGCTTATTCTAGCATTATACTTGACTTGCACGCCTGATCTCTTCTAGGATGGCAATTTACCCTAGTGGAATTACAACAGTCTTCAGTTAGGAGAGATCAGCTTCCATATCATTTCTCTGTCTTACTTTCCACTTTAAAATTTAATTAGCCTGTGAACTTTAAGAAGTGAGAAGATTTGGAATTCTCTCTTAATTTCCTAGTAGTATTTATGGAACAACATGGCAATGTTTCCAATGGGAACCAAGGACAATATATGTATCCTGAGGAAAGTCAATTTCAAAAGTTACAAAGAAAGCCATGAATCCCCAAAAGAGAGAAGCCTTCCAATGAAAGGACTTATAAGAGTTATGAATTATGCACTTTGACAATGAAATTAGAAAATTAAGCCCATCTTCCTCATATTCTTTATGTACTTTCAGGAGAGTATATCTAAGACTATTAGGACTTCTGAACCAAATATTCTTTTTTTATTAAAGGTTTTTATTTGCAAAATGTATGCATGGGTAATTTTTAAACATTGATTGATCTTTGCAAAGACTTCTGTTACAAATTTTTACCTCCTTCCTTCCACACTCTCCCCTAGATGGCAGATAGTCATGTTAATTATGTTAAAATGTATGACAAATCCCAGGTTAACAGAAGAAGAAATAAATTATTTAAATGCCCCATTTTAGAAAAAGAAATAGAACAAGCTATTAATCAACTCCATAAGAAACAATCTCCAGGGCCAGATGGATTTACATGTGAATTCTACCAAACATTCAAAGACCAAATAATTCCAATACTATACAAACTATTTGAGAAAATAGGGACAGAAGGTATACTGCCAAATTCCTTCTATGAGACCGATATGGTGCTGATAGCTAAACCAGGTAGGGAGAAAACTGAGAAAGAAAACTATAGACCCAATTCCCTAATGAATATTGATGCAAAAATTTTAAATAAGATTTTAGCAACAAGATTGCAGAAAGTTATCTCCAGGATAATACATCTTGACCAAGTAGGAATTATACCAGGAATGCAGGTCTGGTTCAATATCAGGAAAACTATCAGC
>JAJPUD010028046.1:0-15009 GCA_023553655.1 Myrmecobius fasciatus
CTCTTTTTGTAGTGGCTAGAAACTGGAAACTGAATGGATGCCCATAATTTGGAGAATGGCTTAATAAATTATGGTATATGAATGTTATGGAATATTATTGTTCTGTAAGAAACAACCAGAAGGATCATTTCAGAGAGGCCTGGAGAGACCTGCATGAGCTGATGCTGAGTGAAATGAGCAGAACCATGAGATCATTACACATGGCAACAACAATATTATATGATGATCAATTCTGATGGACGTGGCTCTCTTCAACAATGAAATGTTTCAAACCAGTTCCAATTGTTCAGTGAAGAAAGTCATGTACACCAAGAGAGTGGGATATGAAATTTGTAGCACAACATAATATTTTCATGCTCTCTGTTGATGTTTGCTTGCATTGGGTTTCGTT
This sequence comes from Myrmecobius fasciatus, assembly GCA_023553655.1. Classification (NCBI taxonomy): domain Eukaryota; kingdom Metazoa; phylum Chordata; class Mammalia; order Dasyuromorphia; family Myrmecobiidae; genus Myrmecobius; species Myrmecobius fasciatus. The sequence continues at coordinate 392 of JAJPUD010028046.1, forward strand.
TCTCAGGTTTTTTTTTTCTTATAGATAGCATTTTTCTTGCACAGCAAGATAAGTGTGAAAATATGTATACATATATTCTATCTGTCAAGTATTTTAACATAATTAACATGTAATGGACTTCCTGCCATCTAGGGGAGGGGTGGGGACTAGGGGGGAATAATTTGTAACAAAAAGCTTTGTAACGGTCAATGTTGAAGAATTGCCCATACATATGTTTTACAAATAAAAAGCTTTAATAAAAAAAGAATAAATAAATCATAGTTTCTACTGCCAAAAAAAAGAAAGAAAAGCTCCATTGATTCTTATGTTTTTAGTGTTTTCAAAAGGAATGGTTGCTGTGTCTTGTCAAAGGATTTTTCTGAATCTTTTGATATAGTCATTTGATGTTTTTTTATCACTGATATGATCAATTATGCTGATGTTTTCCTAATATTGAACTGTTGAACCTGATGCTGTTATTGTAAATGGTTCTGTGTCAGCCTTTTCCTCTGTGTCACAGATCTTTCATTTAGACTTTTCATCTTCTCTTGAAGACAAAATATTCTAAAACACATTCTAGAAGAATGTTTTATTCTTGCTTCTTGTTGACTCTAGAATTGTAATTGATGACTTAATTAAATGTTGTTTTGAGGGGAATGTTAAGAGATTTGAATTGAGTGAGTGCTTTCCTTTTCCTAATTTCTCCTTCATCTCTCTTACTTGATTTTTAAAATCCCATTTGAGCTCTTCCATGGCATCAGCCCAATTCTTATTTTTCTTGGAGGCTTTGGATATAGGCATTTTGACTATGTTACCATCTTTTGAATGTGTGTCTTCCTTGTCATCATAATAACTTTCAAAGGTCAGTAACTTTTTCTGTTGTCTGCTTATTTTCTTAATGTACTACTTGACTTTTAATGCTTTGTTAAGGAAGGGCTGTGTTTCCAGGGTGAAGGGTTCATTGTCCTAAACTAGGGATTTTGTGCAGCTATTTGCAGACATCCTTCTAGGAACCTTACCACAAACACTCTTTTCTTCTTTGTAGCTATTAGGATTGTCTCTGCCCCCAGTAAGATCTAGTGTGCTAAAGCAACATTCTTGCTTTGCTGATAGGACTGATGTGTGGGCATTGCATGAGGGACTCCGCTCTATTGCCACAAACCCTCTCTGCTGAACTTGCAAATCCTCCCTGGTTTCCCTGGGCCAAGAGGTCCAGAAGCCTGCAGCACTATGCTGATTTAGAGGTCCTGACTCGCTGATACTGGGAGGCTGAGACTGGACCAGGACTGGCACAGCACTGGCACAGCCTGGGCTGGGATTGTTTTGAGCTCCCATGCTGGTTCCACAGATCTTTCCTGCTGACCTTCAAAGTCATCTTGGGTGCCTCTGGGCTGAGAGGTCTGGAAGGCACCAGTACTGCCATTGATTCAAAGGTCAGTCTGAGCCTGGATCCAGGGCTGCTGGCATAGCCTGCACTGGCATTGCACACTGGACTTCCACTTTGCAATCACAGACATTTCCTGCTGAGCTTCTAAGTTGCCTTTAGCTGGAAAATGTTCTACTCCATCTTTTTTGGTGTTCTGATGCTCTAGAGTCATTATTTAGAGGAATGTGGAACAGTTTTGGGTGAAAGCGGGGTGATTTCCTGCCTTTATTCTGCCATCTTGGCTCTACCTCTGGACTAAGTGTTTTCCTACTCTGCTATATTGACTCCTTCTGGAAGTTTTCCCCTTAATTTATTAAATAAAATATGACATTTTCAAGTAAATATGAGATTCAGTTATTTTGTTACTTTATCTTGCATGAACTAGGTATAGTCATCTCTGAAATGCTTCCTACATGTATATAAGATATCTTTGAAAGATGCATTAATGCCTTAAAATCCTGATATACTTTCAGATGGAACAAGATTCTAACTTCAATACTTGCATGCAGTCCAGGGGAATTATTTTACCCAAACCTAATCTATTAAAAAATGAACATAATGGCCATATTTCAATAATGGTTTTCCTACCTAAATTATGACTTAGAGGAGTAGAAATGAAAGAAAAAATAATTGTGCCTTGAAAGCCACATTCAAATTAATAAAAATAATATGAATAAGGCACTCATCTGATTGAAAAAGTCTTAACTAAATCTGGTGGAGAAATAGCACTTTGAGTTTAGTAAATGCTATTTTTGTATGAAATTCAAAGAGATTTTGCCTTACCAAGTTAAATATCTCTGGTAAAATATCTGAGTTTAAAGAACAAATATTGTCAGCAACTTCAATGTCTTTTCCACTAGTATGAGGAATGAACAGCAATAAATTTCAAAAGTATTCCTCTATATATTTTAGAAAAACATTTTCTCTCTTTCTTCTCACCCATCCCAATATCAGCAATTCAGATAAATGTCTGCAACAGTGAAGATTTTGCTTAATATGTTTTTATTCTTTCAAAATCTCAAACAATTATTTTAATAGTGTCTGAGTGGGCATTTTAAAATTTGTCTACCTTTATGCACATGCCTATCTCCCTAACTAAAATGCGAATTGTAAGAAAGCACCTGTAAAGGCCAATTTTGTTTCATAAGATCTTGCTTCAAATTCTAATTCTGAAATTTACTCTCTGTAAGCTTTTGGTATATGCCTTAAGGTCTGATCATCTGAAAAATCAGAATATTAGATTAGGTTATTTCTTCTAAGTTGCCTTTCAACACAAAATCCTATAACAATTTAAAGTCTACAATTTTTAGAGGGACAAAATTGTATTTTTAGAATTTGAATGTAGATCCTTGGAGGTTGAAGATGATGAGTGAAATACCTCTTTTCTTTCAAAGAATTTAGCCATTTTGCTCTCTCTTTGCTAACATGGCCCTTACTTTTTTCTCCAATTAAAAATCTATTATTTAATCTTGTATCCTGGTTTATACACAATTAATTTCTTTCTTTAAATGCATGAAATTCTCTCTTCCTAGGTATACAGGATCCAGTATCAAGCTGAAGAGGCTTCATCCCACTTTGTTATGGTATTGTCATAAATTATGTAATAAATCTATATGCTTAGGGAAAATAATTTTATATCCCTCATATACTGGATCATTCTATAAATAAACTAAGGAATAATAAAAATAAATAATTGTATAGTATTTTACTACTCAAATATTATCTTACAGTCACATCTAAATGGCTCAGTGAATGGAGTGCTGGGCCTAGAATCAGGAAGACTGGAGTTCAAATCTATTCTCATACACTTGATATGTGACCCTAGGCAAATTACTAAGTCTATTTGCCATACTTTCCTCAACTCTGAAATAGTGATAATACATCAACCTTGTAGAGTTGTTGTAAGGATCAAATAAATGTTACATGTAAAAGTGCCTCACATATAGTAGATTTTATATATAATATAAACTCTTATTCCCTGTCTCACCTTCATTTTTCCACAATAATCCTGTCCTAGTATTATAGGAGAGGTTCAAATCCAGTTCCTCTGGCTTTCAATCCAACAGTCTCTGCACAGTAGCACTCTACTTCCCACTACAAACTAGTTGGGTAACCCCCCAAAAAATAGAAAGAAGAAAATGGGCTTATTATATCTAAAAAGATGGAGAGAAATGCAAATGACCACCCCATTGATTCCATGGGATCTGTAAAACATCAAGTGTTTAAGAATTGATCATCATATAGTATTGTTGTTGCCCTGTATAATGATCTCCTGGTTCTGCTCATTTCGCTCAGCATTACTTTATGCAAGTCTCTCCAGGCCTCTCTAAAATCGTCCTGCTGGTCGTTTCTTACAGAACAATAATATTCCATAACATTCATATAACATAATTTATTCAGCCACTCTCCAATTGATGGGCATCCATTCAGTTTCCAGTTTCTAGCCACTACAAAAAGGGCTGCCACAATCATTCTTGCACATGTGGGTCCCTTTCCTTTCTTTAAGATCTCTTTGGGATATAAGCCCAATAGGAACACTGCTGGGTCAAAGGCTATACACAGTTTGATAACTTTCTGAGCGTAGTTCCAAATTATTCTCCTGAATGGTGGGATCCATTCACAGTTCCACCAACAATGCATCAGTGTCCTAGTTTTCCCACATCCCCTCCAACATTCGTCATTATCTTTTTCTGTCATTTTAGCCAATCTGATAGGTGTGTAGGGGTACCTCAGAGTTGTCTTAATTTGCATTTCTCTGATCAATAGTGATTTGGAGCAACTTTTCATATGACTAGAGATGGTTTTAATTTCATCATCTGAAAACTGTCTGTTCATATCCCTTGACCACTTATCTATTGAAGAGGGGCTTGAATTCTTATGTATATGAGACAATTCTCTATATATTTTAGAAATTAGGCCTCTATCAGAACCCTTAAATGTAAAGATGATTTCCCAGTTTGATGCTTCCCTCCTCATCTTGTCTGCATTAGTTTTGTTTGTACAAAAACTTTTTAACTCAATATAGTCAAAATTATCTATCCGGTGTTCAGTTAAAAGTACCAAATCTTCTTTGCACATAAATTTATTCCAACTCCACAGGTCTGAGAGGTAAACTATCCTATGTTCCTCTAATTTGCTTATAATATCACTCTTTATATGTAGATCATGAACCCATTTAGATCTTATCTTGGTATGTGGTGTTAGGTGTGGGTCAAGCCCTAATTTCTTCCATAATAGTTTCCAATTTTCCCAGCAGTTTATTGGCAACATTTCTTAGAAAGTTTCCATTGGCATGTGGCAGTTAAGTAGCTGAGAAGTTAGATATTGTCCATGATCACAGAGATTGTTTGCGGAAGAAGTAGACATAGCATTACAACTTTGGGAGTTATTTGGAGTAGGAGAATATCTATCTAAAACACTTCATTTTGTAGATGAAAAAAATTGAATGCAAGAGAGGCTAAATGACTTTTTTACTGTCTCTAAAACTCTCTTGACACTATTATACTCCTTTTTTCTTACTCTACTATTCCACAAGTTTGGATATTTACTAATACTATATTATGAATTTCCTTCACTTTTCTTTGGTGATCTGAGTCCCTACCATGGATACTCATTTTACTTCTGTGTAGATGAATTCAAATTTATATTTCTAATTACAATCTCTGCCTAGCCCTGTACTTTTAACTATCACTTGTACATTTCCATCTCCATGTCCCACACATTGGATTGGCCCTGGAATTTGTCATGTTTAAATTAAAATCAAATCAATGAAATAAAGAATATGACTTTCCTCCTTTCTATTTCAGACAAAGGTATTGCTACCACTCCTGTTTCTTACATTGACCTTAGGGTAATGGTTTGTTCTTCCTAAAATGAAGGAATAAAGCACCTACTATGTGCTAGATGAAGGGAAGTATGGCAAAGTGAATTGAAAAAAATGGCTTCAATTACAGAAAGAATTTAATAAAAGGCTATCCTCTCCCAAAAGCTGGTGATGCAGTTCCCCCAAAATATCAATGTTCCTGTCAGCTTTCTGAGACAATGTTATGTAGAAAGTGTTACTATTCCTTGATAGAGGAAGTTTCTCAGCAGTACTTCTCTATACTGATGCAAACATAGATTTTAAGAAACAGATTTTTAAAAATGCCATTTTGCATATTAGATTCTGAGAATTCAATTACAAAAATGTGCCAGATCTTACCCTTGAGGATATTTGAATAAGGAGAGACAACAGATAAAAGGAAATAAGGGCCAGTGATAGGAGATATGGTCTATTAAGTCAGACGAGTTATAAGTAGGACCATAAAACCATTGATTATCATGTGCTTTACAGAAGCAACAGGAGTATTGCTTTGAGTATTATTATCAAAGGAATAAGTAAAAATCAGAGGATATAGGCAGGGAACAAAAGCCTGAAAACAGCAGGGCAGATGGCAAGATGTCCAGAAAAGATGGGTGTCAAGCTTGGTCTGGGCATGAGTTCCAAAGTTGAGTAGATTCAATCCCTTAGGCATAGTCTCTGGCTATCTGGCCTAAAGTAAGCAATCCTGTCTCCCTTAGCTCACATATCCAGTCATTTATCAAGTCCTGTCATTTCTGTCTTCACAATATCTGAGGTGAAAGTCCTTCCTCTGCACTCCCCCTGTAGAGAGACTCTAAGATAGGTCCTCATCTCTTCTCATCAAGGCTATTGAAGAACTTACGTGGAAATACTCCTGACTTCAGTGCATCCCTTTTCCAAATCATTTGTTTATACCACTGCCTGCACAGGCATCACTTCAGGTCACACAAGTAGAAGAGGCAGGCTACAAGCACAGCCCTTTCCATTGAACCCACTGTCTCCCTTTCTAGAATCCTTGGGGTTCCATTGGCAGAATTGAAAAATCATACACAGAACAAGAAGGCAAACCACTTTAAAAAAATTTCTTCAACTTTTCAGGCAACTGTCTGACTTTTCTTCACCTTCACATAGCTACATCTGGATCAGGAGACTACTCAGGGGAAGCAAGCCAAAGACCAATTCCTGAGCAAGCCAAACCAAATGTCTGAACTAAGCAAAGTTGGGCAATGTCTTTTTCCTCTGTTCTCTGCACCTGGTTTCTCTCCTTGGGATAGATGCAGCCTGCAGGGTTAACTGAATTTGCAATGTGAGCAAGAAGAATGTGTGCTAACCCTCTTTTGCTTGCTGTTATGCCCATAGAAACTAAATTATGGGAAATCCTAGCCAGACTATTCTAAGGACCACAGGCATGTCTGGTTTGTCAGACTACAGCAAAGAATTTTTTCCATGAACAATATGAATCAAGTTATATATATAACTAAACAATATTTCCTTGATTTACTTTTGTGGTGGCTCTGCCTTCTTCTCCCAAACTGCCATTAGATAATGGTTGATCATCTGATGAGTCAACCATTAAATTGAAGCCACCTGTTTGAAGCATGTGTTTCAGAGCTTTTATTTACACTGAAGAGAAAGCCTAATTGTGTGACTTCCCTATCATTGGGAGCCTAGGAGAAATATTTTCTCTTTTCATGGTAAGAAGAGAGAAAACATAGAATGCAGATTAAATGAGGAAATAATTGGAATAATAAATCTCTATTCTTATCATGGAATCATAGATTCAGAATTGGCAGGGACCTCATAGATCATCTAATTTAACTCCCTAATATAGACAAGAAATTTGAAACTGAGAATTGCAAAGTGATTTGTCCAAGGTCATACATGGTCATACATACAAAACTAAGATTTGAAATTAGATCCTTTGACTCCTATTTCAGTCAGTCATGAGTCAGTCAGTGATATTTATTAACTGTTTGCTATTCCGGATACCTTTTCAAATTGTAGGAATACAAAGAAAAGCAAAGGATGATCCTGTTCTTGAATAACTGACAGTCTAATGGGAGAGAAAACATGCAAATGGCTGCCTACATAGAAAATATATGCAAAATAACTTGGAGATAATAAATAGAAGATAGTAGCTTTAAAGAGGATAGTGAAGATTTAATGTAACAGGTAGGATTTTAGCTGGGACTTAAAGGAAGCAAGAAAGTGAGAAGGTAGAGATGAGAAACATAGTGTTACCCATTATAACTTCTCATGAAATAACTAAAGCAGAGCCATTCAAATTTTGGCATAACAGATTCCCATTGAAAAGTACAAAGAGATAATTAGCCAAGATACACATATATGCCAAAACAGACATATATGGACAGATATTGGGGAGAGAGAGGGATTCAGAGAAAAACAGAGATAGAGACTCAGAGAGGTAAATGTGATCTTGAATATTTTTTCTGTATTCATTTATATCTAAATATCCATTTAACTATCTATCTATCTATATACTTTTTGATTGTTTCATGATTACAAACCTTGTATGTAACAAAAGTAGATCATTTCCTCATACCTTTACAGTTAGATGAGGTATATGAGGAAATTGACACATATATACATACATACATGTGTCTGTATGTATGATGTCATTAAGTTGTTTCAATCAAGTCTGAATCTTTGTGACCCCATGGGGGTTTTTCTTGACAAAAATATTGGATTTGAAAAAATTGAAATAGAAAAAATCTTGCTAGAGGGGTAAATCAAATACTTCAAGTATTTGTGAATTAATGAGGAATCTTAGAGGTCTTTAAGTGGTAATATCTTAGAAAGATAACTCTCTATATAAAATGAAAACTACTTTTCTGCAGAATTCTGCAAGAAAACACCAAGTGAAAAAAGGGAAAAATTGCACTGATGTTACTTATAAAATTTACTTTTGGCTTATAGTTTTCTAGTTACTAATAAAGACCAGACAAGGAATGTGAGTGTTAATATTCATGGGGATATAAATCTCAAAAATTCCTAAAAGCCTAAATTATTGGAAGTAAAAAAAGTCACCATAGGTTTAGGGGAAAATATGGCAGTATATTTATAAATGAGATGAATCTACAAGTATTGAATATTTACCACATGCAGACACTGTATCAAGTACTGAAAATGTAAAGACAAAAAGACATACTCCCTGCTCTCAGGGAAAATACTTTCTTATAAAAATGATACTCCATTTTCCTGACCCAGTAACAATGCTTCCAAGCACAACTAATTTTAAAAACAGTTCCTATTACTCACCCTTTCAAAGAAACTATATCATATTTGTTCATTGAATTGGGAGAGGGGTTAAAATGTTCATTCAGATAGTTCAAATATTTGTGAATTGATACAATTTCCATGAGTGAAAGAAATGGTATGTCAGAAATGCAGACTTTCTTGTGTGAAATATAAGTTTTCCTTAAAATTAGTATGGAATATACCAGTTAAACATAAAAAAAACTACAGTAACATTATTTCTTAAATTTACATTTGGCTTACAAATTTGTCTCATGATTAGTGTCGACCAGAGGAGGCATGAGAGACTAGAATGAAGTCCATACAGATCAAAACTTCTATAACATTCTAATGGGAATTGAATTACCAATATTCCCACTCCTCCTAATCCCCAATCATATGCATCATGAGTTGAAGAGAGGGGGAATTAGGCAGCGCTCTAGGATGTGCCTGAACCATACATTTAAGAAGAAAGAAAGACACAAAAGGAGAAACAAAAGAATGATGAGTATGGAAAATTTTTCTTTTTTGAGCCTTCCCTTAAACTTAATTACAACACTCTATGGGAAATAGACAAGCCATGAAGTGTAATCCAGTATCCCTGCATCCTAGTATATAATCAAATTGTACTTGGAAACCATCAGAGCGTACAACTGGATCAGAGGTCTCTGCCAGATATCCAGATATAGCATAATGAGAAAAGCCTCATATCAGGGAGTTTCCTTAAGCCCTGCATCTTCTCAGATTACTAGGAAATGGCCACCTAGGAGGTCTGATCATGAGTGCAGCATAGTAAGGATTACGTAAAAGTACACTGTGGAAATGATTGAGAAGACCTACATGTACAAAAATGTTTAAAGGAGTTCTTTTTTGTGGTGGCAAAGCATTTGACATTAAGGGGATACCTATCAATTGGGGAATGCTGAATAAATTGTGTTACATGAATGCAATGGGATATTATTGTTTTATAAAAAAATTGATGAGCAGGTGGATTTCAGAAAACATCTATTAAGATTTACATGAACTCATTCTAAGTGAAATGAATAGAACCAGAATATTGTATGTAGTAACAATAACATTGTACAATGATCTATTTGGATAGACTTAGCTCTTTTCTGCCATACAATGATCTAAGACAATTCCAAAAGCCTCATAATGGAAAGTACTATCTACATTCAGAAAAAAAAAAAAAAGCTATGGAGTCTTAAATGCAGATCAAAGCATGCCATTTTCACTTTTTTTGTTTTTTTTTTCCCTTTGTTATATTTGTCCCTTTTGTTCTGATTTTCACAACATCACTGGTATGGACATATGTTTTATATGATTGTATAAGTATCACCTATTTCAGGGAGATGAAGAAGATGGAGAAAATAAATAAATAGTAACTCAAAGTTTTATAAGAGTGAATGTTGAAAATTGTCTTTGTATGTAATGTGAAAAACTAAAATTCTATTAAGTGAGGGGGGACAGAAACAACTCAGGAATAGGCCTGACCCTAAATTCTATTATTCTGCTTCTTAATCCTTGGGATTTATGAACATGTTGAATGATCCAAAGGTTTTACTTGCCTGGATCTGGGAGAGACCATGGGTTTCTAGTTGATCTGATAGCTGTTTTTTATGTATTTGCCTCATTTATGATTAGGAATAAATAATGACATGTAGTTAAGCTATAATTATATAACTAACTCCATTATACTTTGGTAATATCTGTCATTAGTAAATTCAATAAAGCTAAGCAAGTATATACTCCAAGCAAAATCAATTTATTAACAAGGAGATGTATAACAACAACTCATGTCAGACTGGCCATCTCAGTAAAGCTTGGAGCCCCATTGGAAAGGGAGAATTTTTTTTTTAATTGAAAAGCAGGAAAAAGGGGGTCTAGGAACATTGCAATCAGTTATGTTAAGAAAAGGAGGTTGACATTTGGGTATAGTTAATCACATCCCTCACTAACAATTAAGGAATGTTGATTCTTTTATGGGACTCATCTGCATCTTCTAATTTTTTCTAGGCTATCAGTACTACTAGGCCTACTGTCCTTTTGAAGGAAATAAAATTTCCTCTGATTGCACAAAGGCAGACAAGGACAATCAACACATCTTGGAGATTTCACCAGGTTAAGCTAGTTGGGGCTTACAGACAAAAAGCAGATATGCCAGGTGTCTAACAGAATGAGTAAGAACTTTCTTTTAAATTAATTTAGAAGGAAAATGAATACAGTAGAAATGAGTGATAATTTAATTCCTTTTTTAAATATTTCATTTACCTTCTTTACAAATCAAAAATAAAGATAAGCAGCAAGAGTTTCTCAATATAGGAACATTATGAACCATAAAAGTTTAATTAGATGTACATATACAAATACCCCATATTGTGAAATTAACTATACAAACTTCACCACTCAGTAAAGTATAAAGATATAGAGGTCAGGATTGGTCAGACTTCTGAGAGCAGCATAGACATTGATAACTACTCCCCAGAATTTTCTCTGATAGAGGACACAATCAGCAGGGTGAAGTAGAGCTCTACTCAGATCTTCTTGTCCTAAGACATATCTTCTATCTATTCTGCCATCTAGTTGCCCTTATTCGTTATTTTTTAGTTCCTATTGATTCTTTATTCTTTTAAAGTTCATGTAATTATTGTGTTTTCAACTATGAAATTATATACATTAATTTTGTCACGCATACAGAATTGTCACTTATTATAAATAGCATAACTTCATTTTTTTATGAACCAGCAATGCTCTCATCTATTTGAAGTACCTTGACTTTTTTGTAATACAAGAATCCATTTAAAGGACTCTGCAAGTTTATCCTGGAAAAGAAATGAGAGTATGGGTATGAGTGATTATCTGTCTTCAAGTATGTAAAGCATAGCCATGTGGTATATAAGGATTATGATTATTTTATTTGTACCCAGAGAGCAGAAAAAGGAGCAGTTACAAAGAGCATGCCTTAAATTTGGTGCCAGATAAAAACTACTACTATAATTTAAAATTGATTAGATCCATCTAAATGTGACAGAGGATGTTTGAAAAAGTAGTAGGTTGCCCCTTCTTGCAGATCTTCAAGTAAGGCTTGAGTGACAATTTATCATGTAGGCTATAATGAGTATTCCTTTGGTGCATGGTTTGGAAAAGATGGCTGCTGAGGTTCCTTCCAACTTTCAAATTTTGTGATTCTGTTATAACTATTTCCCTTCCCACAGAGACTATTCCAAAAATATTGTTCCATTAGAAACCCTCAACAACTCTACAATATATGTGTCAAATATCTTAGTTTCCTGTTTTGATGAGAGTAATGGTAGGGAATAAGCATGTTTAAATACCAATTATGTGCGTCACCATATTAAGTGCTTTCCAGATTTGATCTCATTTTATCTGGACATCAATCCTATGAAGTAGTATTATTTTATTCTTGTGTTATAATCGAGAAAACTAAAGCAGACATAAAATGACATGTCCAGAATCATAAAGCTAGTATCTCAGGTTGTATTTGAACTCAGGTCTTCCTAATTTTACTTTTATTAGATTGTCACTGTTAGCCCACAATGAGGTTCTCCAAGTTGGGAGTAATTGAACTACTGTTTTTTGGTCTTAATTGTCTGCTGTGATTTTTCCACTGCAGTCTTATGTATAGGAGTAAAGGTTAGAACTGAGTCACTGAACTGTTTTTGTGCCCAGAGATACACAGCAAAGTTTCTGATATTTGTTTTTTGCTTGGTACTAAAACGTCTAGCTTAGTCACAACATCTCCTCTCAATCATTGATCTTGAGAAGTGGGTAATACATTACAGACCTGCCAGATGATGCCCCATTCCTATTTCAGAAACAAGGTTAGACGTCCCCAGAGATCTTTCCTTGCTTTGATGATTCCTTCCCTGATGTTCTCTTAGTTCTCCTTCCTTCCCTAAATACTTGAACATTCTTAGCCATGTTACTGTCACTGCTGTTATTTCACTCTACTCCAAGCCAACCTTCACCCTTATATCCTCAAACCTTTCTATCTGTCTCTTCAAACTTCCATGTGTTCAAAAAATAATTTGTTGTGACTTTTTGTTTTGTTTTGTTTTCCAAGAAAAAGAAATCCTGATTTTTTTCAGATAATTGGATCTGGTTCATTTTGTAGGTTGGTGTGGAGGAGGTGTTTTGGCTAAACCATCCTGGCACCATTCTGTTTTCCTGATTTCAAGATCAATGCTCTCATTTCCTGGCTGCTTTTTAAGATTATGAGAAGGTTGATACCATCTCTAGGAGTTTTCCTAAACTCCTCCATTTGAACTTAATTGTTGTATTGTGCTTTCTTTTTGCTTTTGTATTTCTTGTGTCAGATGGAGTAGTAAGGTTAATTTCTCTATCAGTGAACTTGTCATCATATCATATCATGTTGAAGTTCTTGCTCCAGTAGTTTACTCTTTTATGCTTTTTGTCTCCACTGGTTGCTTACCATCTACCTACACAAATGTTTAGGTATCCTCAAATATCTAATGATTCCTGCTCTTTAAATAATTCCCACTCCTTCACCACTTTCTCCAATTCTCCTAGGATTTTGTTCATAAAGTCTTTCTCTATCTTATATCCCTTAACAGTTTCATTCATTATTAAAATTTTAACTGACCTCTATACCAATGATTCCCAAATCTCTACCTTTTATCTCCACTTATTCTGCCATATTCCACCTCCTTCTAGGAAATATCTGTTAAATTTGTGTGTGTGTTTATATGTGGTCTCCTCTTACAATACAAAACTTATTAATTTCATTTTTATTTTTGGATCTTCTAGACCTCAATATCTGAAAAAATAGTAGGTTCTTTTAACACTTATTGATCAATTGATTTATATATTTCTGCAGTATGTATGAGATGGAAACTAATGGTGTCACACAAACTTAATAAGTAACAATAATAGAATTGTTTTATTAAAGCTTTTTGTTTGAAAAACATATGTATGGGTAATTCTTCAACACTGACCCTTAGAAAGCTTTCTGTTACAAATTTTCCCCCTAGTCCCCACCCCTCCCCTAGATGGCAGGAAATCCACTACTGCACAACTCAGTGCAGAAGGCCAAATGCAAACAATTGTGTTTCCTGCCATCTAGGGGAGGGGTGGGGACAAGGGGTGAAAATTTGTAACAGAAAGCTTTGTAAGGGTCAATGTTGAAGAACTAACCATACATATGTTTTCCAATTAAAAAGCTTTAATTAAAAAAAAAGAAAGAAAAAATGTGAAAGGTAACTACAAATAAAACTTTATTAATATATAAAGCAGTAATCACCAAAATCTCTCCTCTTTTATGATTTTTTTTTCCTGGCTCCCTTCAAAACTCAGATAAAATCCTATTCCATACACTAAGACTTTCTTAATCTTTTTTAATGCTTCCTAATAGGACTATACCTAATGTAACCTCTCTAGCCTTTGGTATACAAACACAATTGTTTGTATTTGGCTTTTTGCACTGAGTTGTGAGTCTTGCAAGGGGAAACTGTTTTTGACACTTTTCATAATTCCATTGTTTAGCATGATGTTTGACAAATAATCCCTTAATAAATTATTGTTGAATGCTTAATTTGTCTACTGATGAAATTAATGATTCTAACCCCCTCCTTTTACTCTCTTGGAAGAGCTGATGAATTCTTCCTTCATTTAAATGTAATTTCAAACCTTTTGGTTTCATTTTTATTTTACTGAGGTTCGCTTCCTCCAAGAACAAGTCAGTTCATTGGTCATTGATCAAGAATCTTACATTTAGAATGTCAACCATTAGATTAACTTGAATATATAGTCAAAGAATTTTGTGATTATTGGTAGCCTCTATATCCTCTTTAGTTACTCTGTCATTATTCCCCAAAAAGTGGAAAATGACTTTTCTTCTATTTCCTGGATTGCCATGATCAGTGGCCAAATCATTCATCATCTTGTGGCCAATTATGGATGCAAAAACTTTCCACATTTAACTATGCTGTTTGTTTGTCAGATGTCAGGAAGTCTCTGGCAGGTTTATGGACTAACCTTTCTAATCTAAGAGAACTTTCTATAACTTATATTTTATGGGTATAAAGTTATCCAGTTACTTAAACATTATCTTGAGAAAGTACATTAGGTCTTTTTAAG
>JAJPUD010028047.1:0-15006 GCA_023553655.1 Myrmecobius fasciatus
AAAAAAGAATCTAAACACTGTCTTCCAGGAAAACCTGAAAGAAAACTGCCCTGAGATTGTAGAACAGAAGGCAAAATCACCACTGAAAGAATTCACCGATCACCTCCTGAAAGAGACCCCAAAATTAAAACCCCAAGGAATATCGTGGGTAAATTTCAGGAGTATAGCACCAAGGAAAAGATTCTGCTAGCAGCTAGAAAGAAACAATTCAAATACCGAGGATCAATAATTAGAATCACACATGATTTCTCAGCCTCCACATGGAAGGACTGAAGGGCCTGGAACCAGATATTCTGAAGGGCAAAGGAACTTGGATTACAGCCAAGAATAAGCTATCCAGCTAGAATGAGCATTATCTTCCAGAGAAGAAGATGGTCATTCAATGATGTAGGTGAATTTCACCTATTTCTAATGAAAAGACCAGATCTGAACAAAAAATTCGACATCCAAACACAGTACTCAAGAGATACATAAAAAGATAAAAAGGAAAGGACTCTTGAGAACTTTATTTCTACTAGGGGGATACTTAAAGTTTGGGGGTATAATTAACTAGACATTACTTTGATAATATGAAAAAGAGAACTAGAGGGGAAAAGGTTGTCATACTGGGGAAAAGAGGGAAAAAGTGGTAAAATAAGATCTAAAAAAAAAAGGAGGTAAAAACACAGTAAAATCTCTTGAAGAGGCAAAGAAAACCTAATATAATTGAGAGAAAGAGGGGAGGGAGATGAGCATTGTGTAAATCTTACTCTCATCAGGTTGGGCTCTAAAAGTGTATACCAGACACTTGATTTCACATAGAAACTTGTCTGTTGCTAGAGGGAACTGGGAGGGAAAGGAGGAAAAGAAATCGATAAACTAATAGAAGAGAAAATAGAAGAATCAGGGGAAAGGAGTAAAAACAGGGGGAGGGGAACTAAAGGGTAGAGTATTGTTTGGGGGAGGGGGTCATCAAAAGCAAAGTACTGAGGAGGGGGGAAGGGAGAAAGGGGAAAGGAAAGGGGAAAACATAACTTAGGTAAATAAGATGGCAGGAAATAAAGAATTAGTTATTCTATCTGTGAATGTGAATGAGATGAACTCTCCCATAAAGCAGAAGTGGATATCAGACTGGATTAAAAACTAGAATCCCACAATATGTTGTCTACAAGAAACACATCTAAAACATACTGACACATATAGGATGAAGGTAAAAGGCTGGAGTAGAAAATATTATGCTTCAGGTGAACAAAAAAAAGCAGGGGTAGCAATCCTTATCTCAGATCAAGTAAAAGCCAAGATAGATCTAATCAAAAGAGATACGGAAGGAAACTATATTTTATTAAAGGGTACCATAGATAATGTAGCAATATCAATACTAAATATATATGCACCAAGTGCAATAGCATCCAAATTCCTAGGGGAGAAATTAAGAGAGATTCAAGAAGAAATAGACAGTCAAACTATACTAGTTGGGGATCTCAACCTTGCTCTCTCAGAATTAGATAAACCACAAAATAAACAAGAAAGAAACTAGGGAGATAAACCAATTGTTAGAAAAGTTAGGTATGATAGATCTATGGAGAAAGTTGAATGGAGACAGTAGGGAGTTTACTTTTTTCTCAGCAGTCCATGGAACCTATATAAAAATTGACCATGTGTTAGGGCATAAAACCCTCAAAATCAAATGCAGAAAGGCAGAAATAGTAAATGCATCTTTTTCAGATCATGATGCAATAAAAATCACATGCAATATAAGGCCAGTAGAAAATAAACCAAAAGTTAATTGGAAATTAAGTAATCTAATCCTGAAGAATGAATGGGTGAAAGAGCAAATCATAGACACAATCAAAATTTCATCCAGGAGAATGATAATAAGGAGACAACATACCAAAATTTGTGGGATACGGCCAAAGCGGTTATAAGGGGCAATTTTATATATCTAGATGCTTACTTGCATAAAATAGAGAAAGAAAACATCAACGAATTGGGCTTATTATTAAAAAAACTAGAAAAAGAACAAATTAAAAACCCTCAATTAAATACCAAATTGGAAATTCTAAAAATAAAAGGAGAAATTAATAAAATTGAAAATAAGAAAACTATTGAATTAATAAATAAAACTAAGAGTTGGTTCTATGAAAAAACCAACAAAATAGATAAGCCTTTAGTTAATTTGATAAGAAAAAGGAAAGAGGAAAATCAAATTGTTAGTCTCAAGAATGATAAGGGAGAACTTTCCTCCAATGAAGAGGAAATTAGAGCAATAATTAGGAATAAATGGGCTTTTCCTTAAAATGATCAGTAGCATCTATTTAAAACCACCAGCAAGCATCATATGTAATGGAGACAAACTAAAACCATTCCCAATAAGATCAGGAGTGAAACAAGGCTGCCCACTGTCACCATTATTATTTAATATTGTATTAGAAATGTTAGCTTTAGCAATAAGAGAAGAAAAAGAGATAAAAGGAATCAGAGTAGGTAATGAAGAAACCAAATTATCACTCTTTGCAGATGACATGATGGTATACTTAGAGAACCCTAGAGACTCAACTAAAAAACTACTAGAAACAATTCACAACTTTAGCAAAGTGGCAGGATTCAAAATTAATCCACATAAATCATCAGCATTTTTATATATTACCAACAAAGTTCAGCAGCAAGAGATACAAAAAGAAATTCCATTCCAAATAGCAGATGACAGGATAAAATATTTGGGAATGTATCTGCCAAGGAAAAGTCAGAAACTATATGAACTAAACTACAAAATACTTTCCACACAAATAAAATCAGACCCAATCAGTTGGAAAAATATTAAGTGCTCATGGGTAGGCAGAGCAAACATAATAAAAATGACAATACTACCCAAACTAATCTACTTATTTGGTGCCATACCAATCAAACTCCCAAAAAATTATTTTGCAGATCTAGAAAAATTAGTAGCAAAGTTCATTTGGACGAACAAAAGGTCAAGGATTTCAAGGGAATTAATGAAAAAAAAAGGCAGATGAAGGTGGCCTTGCTCTTCCAGATCTAAAACTATATTATAAAGCAGCAGTCATCAAAACCGTTTGGTACTGGCTAAGAAATAGAGCAGTCGATCAGTGGCACAGGATAGGTTATCAGGACAACCTAGGCAATAACCTTAACAATTTAGTGTTTGATAAACCCAAAGACCCCAGCTTTTGGGATAAATACTCTCTATTAGGCAAAAACTGCTGGGAAAATTGGAAACTAGTGTGGAAGAAATTAGGGCTTGACCCATACCTAACTCCACATACCAAGATAAGATCTAAATGGGTTCATGGTCTAGATATAAGAGTGACTTTCTAAGCAAGTTAGAGGAACGTAATATAGTTTATCTCTCAGACTTGTGGAGATGGAATAAATTTATGTCCAAAGAAGACCTGGAACTCCTAATTGAACACCAGATGGATTTTTTTGATTATATTAAGTTAAAAAGTTTCTGTACAAATAAAACTAATGCAGACAAGATTAGGAGGAAAGCATCAAATTGGGAAATCATCTTTACATTTAATGGTTCTGACAAAGGTCTCATTTCTAAAATATATAGAAAATTGTCTCATATATATAAGAATTCAAGCCACTCTTCAATAGATAAGCGGTCAAGGGATATGAACAGACAATTTTCAGATGATGAAATTAAAACCATCTCTAATCAAATGAAAAGTTGCTCCAAATCACTATTGATCAGGGAATTGCAAATTAGGACAACTCTGAGGTACCACTACACACCTGTCAGATTGGCTAAAATGACAGGAAAAGATAACGATGAATGTTGGAGGGGATGTGGGAAAACTGGGACACCAATGCATTGTTTGTGGAACTGTGAACGGATCCAACCATTCTGGAAAGCAATTTGGAGCTATGCTCAAAAAGTTATCAAACTGTGCATACCCTTTGACCCAGCAGTGTTTCTGCTGGGCCTATATCCCAAAGAGATCTTAGAGGAGGGAAAGGGACCCACCTGTGCAAGAATGTTTGTGGCAGCCCTTTTTGTAGTGGCTAGAAACTGGAAACTGAAGGGATTCCCATCAATTGGAGAGTGGCTGAACAAATTATGGTATATGAATGTTATGGAATATTATTGCTCTGTCAGAAACGACCAGCAGGACGATTTCAGAGAGGCCTGGAGAGACTCACATGAACTGATGCGGAGTGAAACGAGCAGAACCAGGAGATCATCATACACAGCAACAACAGTATTACATGATGATCAATTCTGATGGACATGGCTCTCTGCAACAAAGAATTGTCTCAAACCAGTTCCAATTGTTCACTGAAGAAAACCATATACACCCAGAGAGAGTGATATGAAATATGGACCACAACGTAACATTTTCATGCTCTCTATTGATATCTGCTTGCATTGTGTTGCCTTTCTCTGATTTTCTTTTTTTTTTTCTTGTAGATAGGATTTTTCTTGCATAACTTGTCAAGTATTTCAACATTATTAACATGTAGTAGACTTCTTGCCATCTAGGGGAGGGAAGGGAACTGGGGGTAAAATTTGTAATGGAAAGCTTTGCAAAGATCAATGCTGGGGAACTACCCATACATATGTTATACAAATAAAAAGCTTTAATAAAAAAAAAAAAGAAAAAAAAAGAAAACTATGCATGTTTTGAAAATTAAAAGCTTTAAAAAATAAAAATTTTCTTTATTAATCACAAATTTAACAATCATGAACATTTATATCACAAATAAGAACAGAAAAAGAGGAATGCATGTAAAACCATGTATATTACCATACAGCTTTTTAAGGAGTCTATGTTAAATATAACATGATTATATCAACAATAAAAATAATAATAATAATAAAATAAAATCTCTTTGGGATAAAGGCCCAGTAGAAACACTGCTGGGTCAAATGGTATGCAGAGTTTGATAACTTTTTGAGCATAGTTCCAGATTGCTCTCCACAATGGTTGGATCCGTTCACAGTTCCACCAACAATGTATCAGTGTCCCAGTTTTCCCTCCAACATTCCTCATTATCTTTTCCTGTCATCTTAGAAAAGCCTCATTTTTTTAAACATATACAGAACTGAACCAAATTTTTAAAAAATAAGGGCCATTCCCCAAATGATAAATAATCTATAGCCATATGAAATGATGCTCTAACTCACTACTGTTAAGAAAAATACAAATTAAAACAATTCTAATGTACTATCTCAAACTTACTAGGTTGGCTAATAGGGCATACAAGGAAAATAACAAATGCTGAAGGGAATGTGGGAAAAATGAAATATTAATCCACTATTGGTGAAGTTGTGAATTAATTCAACCATTCTGGAGAGCAATTTGGAACTATAACCAGAGGGCTATAAAACCATGCACACTTTTTGACCTACCAAAACCACTTCTAAGTCTGTATCCCAAAAGAGGTTAAAAAAAAAAAAAAGGAAAGAAAAGAAAACTATCTATATTTACAAAAATATTTACAGCAGCTTTTTTTCTTTTTTGGTAGCAAAGAATGAGAAATTGAAGGAGGAATGGCTGATGATGGAATACTATTGTGCTATAAAGAAATGATAAGCAGGATGGTCTCAGAAAAATCTGGAAAAACTTTAATGAGCTGATACAAAGTGAAATATACTGTGTACAAGGCAGCAATATTGTAAAACACTAAGCTGTGAATGACTTAGCTATTCTTAGCAATACAATGATCGAAGACAACTCTAAAGGACTTACGAAGAAAAATGCTATTCATCCCCAGGGAAAGAACTGAAAGTGTCTGAATATAGACTGAAGCATACTCTTTTTACTTCTGAGTTTGGACGGTTTTTTTGTTTTTGTTTTTGTTTTTGTAGGAGGCAAGGGGATATGTTTTCTTTTATAATACAACTACTATAGACATGTTTTGCATGAATGCATGTGTACAACCTTTAACAAATTGCTTGATTTCTCAATGGGGAGGGGGAAATGAGAGGAAGGGAGAGAATTTGGCACTCAAAATTCAAAAAATGAATGTTAAAATTGTTTTTTACATGTTATTGAACAAAAATAAAATACTAAATACATTTAAAAAAAACTACTTAGACTATGTAATGATGAAGAGGCTGGATGTGTCATGGTATGGATTGGAGCTCAGACTTGAGAACAGACTCTCTGGCTCCAAATTCAATGAAAATTTCAAGATTCAATCCAATTCAACAAGCATTTGTTAAGGACCAAGTATCTAATTTCAAGGTGCTGGGGATACAAAACCAAAACAAACAGTAGTCTTTGAACTCAAGAAAACTTATCTCCTTAAGAAATAGATGTTGCTAACATTCTCATACTCCTTGATTGATGTTTGCTTACATTGTGTTTCCTTTATCTGATATATCGTTTGTGTAGATAAGATTTTTCTTGCACACCAATGATAAGTTTGGAAATATGTATACATATATTCGATTTGCCAATATTTTTAACATAATTAACATGTAGTGGATATCCTGCCATCTAGGGGAGGGGTGGGGAGTTGGGGGAAAAATTTGTAACGGAAAGCTATGTAAGGGTTATTGTTGAAGAATTACCCACACATATGTTATGCAAAATAAAATAAAAATTAAAAAAAAAAAAAAAAGAAAAGAAATAGATGTTGCCTCTTAAGGTAAAGAAAAATGTCTCATGAAGTAGGGCCTTTGCTATAGCTCCCCCAAACTGCCACTAGAGACTATATTACAGCAATGGTCCCTCCCCTTTGCCCCTGGACTCAGGAGACCTTCTGAGGGCCTCATTACACAGAAATTTCTTCATTCCCCAAGTCCACAAGGGAGGAGTATACAAAATACACACACACATACAAGCTATAAGTAACAACTCTCTGCCTGACTTCCAGACTGATTTTATTTTAGCTATACTTCAGTCCTTACAGCATAACTCTTCTTCATTTCCTCTCCTCCCACATTTGCTGTTTCTGAATAGAGTATCTAAGAATGAATATGAAATCTTTGTGCTGAAAAGAGCCTTAGAGAGCCTGTGGTCCAAACCACTTGTTTTAGGAAAGAGGAAACAGAGACCCAGTACAGATGACTTGGGTTTGGCCCAGATGATCCCTAAAATCCCTTCCTATTCTTGAGATTCTTTAGCATGACTTTTCTGAGACCCCAAAGCCATTGAGCAAAAGTGTTGACACTAGAATTTAAGTATTCTAGGCTCAATGCTCATTTCACTATAGAATGGTTCCCAAATATTGGAAGGGAAAATTTAGACCTCTGCAAAAAGGGCTTGTCCTTGGACATGACCCAGTCACTCCTGCCTCCAAAGACCTGCATCATACATCTTTCCTTCCTGGTACTCTTCTTCTTTGCTAAATTCTAATCACCCTTCAAGGTCCAGTATCATTCCAATCTCTTCCTCATACCTTTCCCTAGATCCAGCCAAGCAATGGTTTCTCTTTCTTCTAAAGCCAAATCTCTTATTATCTGTCATTCATATGGCATTTATCTTCTAATATCTTGTAATATGCCTGGGACAATTATATGATGTTTCATCCATATTTTTCTTATATTCTGAATTATGTTGCCAAAACTCATGATTAATTAACAATTTTTGGAAAGCAAATCACAGCAGGGTGAGACAACAAGGCTTCAGTAGCAATATATGTAAATGTAAACTATCATAATGATTAAATGAAACAAACATTATCTATTAAAGATCTTTGGGCTAAATTTATCTCCCCATAAAACACAAAGTTGTTTAAATTCAGCAGATCATAGCTTTAAGATCTGTCAAGGTCACCTCACTGTGGAATCTCCTCCTTTTACGGATGATAAAACTGAGGCACATAGAGCTTATGTGATCAGCTGAGGATAGCACAGCTAGAAGTGGTCAGAGGCAGGATTTAAATCCAGGTCTAGTACTCTATCCAAAATGCTGTATATTCCAGCTGAATTCTATTCCAAGGTTGTATATGCAATGGTTTCTTCCAGCTTTAGTATTCTATGGTTTAACTTGCCAATGTTAACATTTTATATTCTAAATTTCATGCAGCTCTTAGATTTGGGGAGAAACAAAAGAATTGAATAATGTTGTCTCTTTGACTCTAGGTCCCAGCAGCCTTAACCTGCTTATTTCTCTTATTTCTGGGAATATTTTTTTCTCTGAAAAATAATAAGGGTAAACTCTACATAACCTCTAAAGCCCCATATGCTTTTCTTCTGCTTTCATTAAGTCACACTCACACATCTTCTAATCTCCTTTAAAAAAAAAAGCCAAAGGAAGATAATGCTGAAGAAAAACACTCTTTCCTGCTTTTGTTATTAAAAAAATATTATTTGGTCTCTTGTTTTTACATCATCTTTATTTCCAAAAATATCCATTTCTCCTCCCCTGCAAGTCATCTATTTTCACAAAGAATGAAAAAGAAAAAACAAAACAAAACAAACAAACAAAAAAAACCAAAAACAAAACAAACAAAAAACCCCTCTGCTTTAGTTTTAACAACAAAGAGAAAAGATGAGAACTTCCTAACAAAAAACCTGGCATGTTAGATAAATGTTTCATTGTCATAATTCAAAAATCATCAAGAAAATTGTGCACTCCCCCCCTTCCCTCCTCCCTCCAAAGTAAAAGCAATTGAGAATAAGGCACTGAATTTTTCCCCCCAAGGAATCTCAGAGTCAAGTACTTGAATCAAAAACAATTGTCTAAGCCATTTACAGAGAATGCTACATAAACATTCTAAGATAAGCATCCAGGCACACTCCAGAAGGATCAAAGAAACTAGCTCAGGATCATTGATGCTGTTCTCAGTGGAGATGGAAAAGGAATGCTGGGGAAGGGCCAGGTTCTAGCAACCAGATCATGCTGTCCCTAGCTCCTGACCAAGAAAGGACTAGTTATTCTAGCATATGTTTAAACAAATGCAACCAAGCACAGGAATCAAAACATACTACTCAACAGTAGAAATGACAATTCTATACATTTTGTGGGTAATTTTCAGTTTAGAATGCCCAGGATGATTTGTAGTTTTTATAACGTGTTGGCAGCTATCCATCTTTACAGATTCCTGAGGAATTTGAAGCTCCGATCTATGCACCCTATCATTCACATAGTTATCCCCTTATCTTAGGCCCTCATCACCTTTCTACAGCAGCCTCCTACCTGGTCTCCCTGCCTTAAATCTCTCTCAGTTCACTTTATCCACATCAACCAATTTTTCTCAAGCTCAAATGTGACCATATGATTTCTCTTATTCAACCAACCCCAGAGGCTTTATATTGTCCCTAAGATAAAATGAAAACTCTTCTTTAACTTTTCAAAACCCACATAATCAGTTCCTTCTTATTTTTCCAGGTTCACTGGCTACTCTTGCCTGGATTACATGGTCCTTCATTCAACCCCAGAGTCTCCTCTTGACCTTTAAGCTACAACTCAAACATCACCCTTGAGAAATGCCCTTCTCCCATGACAATTAAAGGGTCTTTTCTGCCTTTTTACAGTAAACATTTATTATTCATTTTTATCTTAACTCAGATTTTCCAAAGATTTAAAATCTTGTTTTTTTTCCACTTCATAAGGAAACCTAAAACCAGGTAAGTGAAAAAGTCTCTGTCTATCTGCCTTTCTGTCACACACACACACACACACACACACAAGCAGAAAACGGATCTGCATTCTGGCTATTGTGCGTGTCCAACTCATAGTGAAATCAGATGCACCTGAAAAATGGCAGAAAATTTGCAGTCATTTTCCCTTTCAGGTTTACAAATATCCCTGTCTGAAGAGAGCAGTTTATGGACAGAAAGTATATACTGTTCCAGAGGGAATTATACAATACTAAATAGTCACAAAGTGCTATGGGGATTATTCTTTCACCTGAACCTCATGACAATCTCAAGAAGAAGTTTAGAAAATTGTTAACTATCTGATGAGGAATTAATGTTTTCTCAGGGTTACAAAGTAAGCATAAGAGCTAGGATCCAATCTGGGGTCCCCTAATACATCCAAACCAAGAGCTAGTACCATTATATAACACCAAATTCGCAGTAGCTTATATATGAAGAATCAGTTTAAGGTTAGGAACTAAACCTGGGATTTTACCCTAAGATAAACCATCACCTTTTTCTCAAGTCTTGAAAGTTACCAGAGTCACAATTTGAAACTAGGTCTTCCTTGCTTCAAGGTCAGCTCCTTTATTCATTATGCCATGAATAACCTCTCTGAGCAATTCTAATGCTAACAGTAATATATCACCCTTGGTATAAAAGTGGGTATTACTGAGTCACTGAAGAGGCAGCATATATTTCATGAGTTGTTTGGTGGCAGTGATACAATCTCATCCCTTTCTTGCCCTTATGACCACAACATGCTCTACTGAGTTACAAAGATACAGTCTTCAGAAAGAGGAAGGAATGAATAATGGCTTTGGGATCACAGGACTTGGGTATTAATAGATGATAAAGTGATATTTCCTTTATTGTAATAGTCTGGAACTGAACCGACTATACTTATACTAGGTCTGCCTCCTAGTAGTTGTGTAACTCTGGTCAAATCATTTAATCTTTCTAATGCTCAGTAAAGACTAAATAATCACCCAGGGCCCTTCTGGAGTTAAATGCCCTAAACCTAAGTCACTTCCACTCATAAGAATTCAGTTTCCCCATCTTTAAAATCAAAGGACTGAATAAAATGATCAATAAAATTTCATATAGATCTAACAGTTGAAGGCTGACCAGGTCTAGGGGCAAAAAGAATAAGGTTCTATAAACTATTCCCAATCAGTGAATAGATAAGCCTTAGGAGTTTGGTAAGTTTTTACCTGGGAATGCATTGACATCAATGACTGCATGCTGTCCAGTCTGGTTGTTGATAATGATGTCGATCCCAAACAGTGATACACCAAGTGCTTGCCGAAGAGCCTTGGAAATCTCCCTGATGACCTCATCCGAGGGCTTCTCAAACACACCTTCTATTTTGTCCAGCTACCAAAAAGAAACACAAAAGTTCAACTGCAATGAATTTGGAAACATTTATCGAATCTGGAGAAAGGAGAAGGATCCTGAATTTTCAATTCAATTTATATCTTGATCTGAGCCTTCCCAAAGAGGCTCCTATCTGGACAGATGATCTGTTTGTTTAAATTCTCTTCACCCTTTAAGATTAACACCAAATAGGAAGCCAGAAAGTTCTAGGCAAAAAAAAAAAATAGACCTTTATGGGCACAAGTAATGTTTTCACCAAACTGCTAAATGAAAACAGAGGATTCAGAGGAAAAAGTCAAATTTGAAAAGTGAAGATTTTGGTAAAATGATATCAGAAATTGTGTCATAATATAAAAACCAGGAAAGAATTTAGTAAAGAAAGAAAACTGTAGAACAATAATACTAATGAATTTTTTTTGGGGGGACCTGAGGCAATTGGGGTTAAGTGACTTGCCCAGGGTCACAAAGCTAGGAAATGTTAAGTCTTTGAGACTAGATTTGAATTCAGGTTCTCCTGACTTCAGGGCTGGTGCTCTATGCACTGCGCTACCTAGCTGCCCCAATTAATGAATTTTGATGCAAAAACTGTAAATAAAATCCTATAAAATATATAGTGCCTAAGAATGGATTTTAGACTTCTGGAGTATAGCATAATATCTATTTAGCAAAGGACCACAAAATCACAAAACTAGGAGATGACAAGACATCAAATAGATCAATAAATAATATTCTCCCTGATGAGAAAGGAGATCCAGAAAGAAACTAAGTACACACAGTTCTGGAATGAATTAAATGACTAAATCACAGAAACTGAGCAGGCAGCAATTGAAGAGGTCATTTGTCCTGACCCTATGAGAAGCACTAATTCTACAACACTTCATCTGATGGGATGAAAGGGATGTGTCATTCATCAGTTTCAAGACTTCCAGTAATAGGAAGCTTATGAAATTAAAAGGTAGAACAGTATAATAGAAAAAAAAAAACTGAATTTGGAGTCAAGGAAGCTGGGTTTAATTCATTTACATATAATTTATATGGCATTAGTAGTTACTTAACCTTTCTAGGCAATTGATAACACAATAGGGTGCTAGGCCTGATGTCAGGAAGATCTGAGTTCAAGTACAGCCTCAAACACTTTTCTTAGCTGTATGACCAAGTCATTTAATTTCTATTTGCCTCAGTTTCTTCATCTTTAAAATGAGGATAATAATAGCACCTCCTTCACTGGGTTGTTGTGAGAATCAATGAGATAACACTTCTAAAAAGCATTTAACACAGAGCCTGGCACATAGTAGGCATTATATAAATGCTTATTCCTTCACCCCATCCCATCCTGCCCCATTCCATCTAATGAAAAGGATGGAAGACAATCTCGAAATTCACTGTCCTATATAAACAATATATTAGTTAGTGCTCTCATATTCTGAATCTCTCTTCTTATTTCTTCTACCTGTTGGGCCTAGTTTAACTCTCTGAAGTCACACAGACCTTGTCTCTCCTCTTGGCAAAAGAGATTAGATAGTCATCTTTTCTCTGCATGTTTGTCTTCTCTCCCCAAATAAATTACAAGTTCATGGTGGGTAAGTTTTAGACCTTACTTTTTTTTTTTTGTATTTTTAATAGGCCTCTGGCGTTGGGTCCCACAGACAGCAGATAGCAGGGGCAGAGTTCTGAGGACACTCGGAGGTGCATTCTGCCTGAGTCCGCCCCTCAGGAGGGCAGGGATAGTATTGAATATGCCTCAGTAACAAGGAAGAACCTCCTCACCCCTGTTATACTGTAATGTGGCTTCTCCCTTCTGGATCATGTGAAGTGGGTAAACAGGGACTAGTGAAGGGGCTCTTCCCTCCTGGACCAAGTGGAGGAGGGGATTACCCTCCTGGATTATGTGGAGTAGGGGATTATATAAGAGTAAACAAAGATAAAACATTAGAGAGTATAGGAATTAATGGACTTTTCCTTAAAATAGTTGGTAGCATCTATTTAAAACCATCAGCTCGCATCATATGTAATGGTGATAAACTGGAACCATTCCCAATAAGATCAGGGGTGAAACAAGGTTGTCCACTATCACCATTACTGTTCAATATTGTATTAGAAATGCTAGCCTTGGCAATAAGACAAGAAAAAGAGATTAAAGGAATTAGAGTAGGTCATGAGGAAACCAAATTATCACTCTTAGCAGATGATATGATGGTCTACTTAGAGAACCCTAGAGAATCAACTAAAAAACTATTAGAATTAATCCACAACTTTAGCAAAGTTGCAGGATACAAAATAAATCCACATAAATCATCAGCATTTTTATACATCACCAACAAAATGCAACAGCAAGAGATACAAAGAGAAATTCCATTCAAAATAACTATCGATAGTATAAAATATTTGGGAATATATCTGCCAAGGGAAAGTCAGGATCTATATGAGCAAAACTACAAAACACTCTCCACACAAATAAAGTCAGATCTAAACAATTGGAAAAACATCAAGTGCTCTTGGATAGGTCGAGCGAATATAATAAAGATGGCAATACTACCTAAACTAATCTATCTATTTAGTGCTATACCATTCAAACTCCCAAGAGATTATTTAACTGAACTAGAAAAAATAACAACAAAATTCATCTGGAAAAACAAAAGGTCAAGAATTTCAAGGGAATTAATGAAAAAAAATGCAAATGAGGGTGGCCTAGCTGCACCAGATCTAAAACTATATTATAAAGCAGTGGTCACCAAAACCATTTGGTACTGGATAAGAAATAGAGTAGTGGATCAGTGGAATAGGATAGGTTCACAGAACAAAATACTCAATGACAATTGTAATCTAGTATTTGATAAACCCAAAGACCCCAGTTTTTGGGATAAAAACTCACTATTTGACAAAAACTGCTGGGATAATTGGAAACTAGTCTGGAAGAAATTAGGCATTGACCCACACCTAACACCATATACCAAGATAAGGTCAAAATGGATTCATGATCTAGGCATAAAGAATGATATTATAAACAAATTAGAACAATGTAGGATGGTTTACCTCTCAGACCTGTGGAGGGGGAAGGAATTTGTGACCAAAGAAGAACTAGAGGTCATCATTAATCACAAAATAGATAAGTTTGACTATATCAAGTTGAAAAGTTTTTGTACAAACAAAATGAATGCAGACAAGATTAGAAGGGTAGCAGTAAACTGGGAAAATATTTTTACATCCAAAGGTTCTGATAAAGGCCTCATTTCTAAAATATATAGAGAATTGACTCAAATATATAAGAATTCAAGCCATTCTCCAATTGACAAATGGTCAAAAGATATGAACAGACAATTTTCAGATGAAGAAATTGAAACTATTTCCGGTCACATGAAAAGGTGCTCCAAGTCACTATTGATCAGAGAAATACAAATTAAGACAACTCTGAGATACCACTACACACCTGTCAGATTGGCTAAAATGACAGGAAATGATAATGATAGCTGTTGGAGGGGATGTGGGAAAACTGGGACACTGATACGTTGTTGGTGGAACTGTGAACGGATCCAATCATTCTGGAGAGCAATTTGGAGCTATGCTCAAAGAGTTATCAAACAGTGCATACCCTTTGACCAAGCAGTGTTTCTACTGGGCCTATATCCCAAAGAGATCTTAAAGGAGGGAAAGGGACCCACATGTGCAAAAATGTTTGTGGCAGCCCTTTTTGTAGTGGCAAGAAACTGGAAATTGAAAGGATGCCCATCAATTGGGGAATGGCTGAATAAATTATGGTATATGAATGTTATGGA
Organism: Myrmecobius fasciatus; assembly: GCA_023553655.1. NCBI lineage: Eukaryota > Metazoa > Chordata > Mammalia > Dasyuromorphia > Myrmecobiidae > Myrmecobius > Myrmecobius fasciatus. Next base: position 14,689 of record JAJPUD010028047.1, read on the forward strand.
ATATTATTGTTCTGTAAGAAATGACCAACAGGAGGATTTCAGAGAGGATTGGAGAGACTTGCATGAACTGATGCTGAGTGAAATCAGCAGAACCAGGAGAACATTATACACAGCAACAAGACTATACGATGATCAATTTTGATGGACATGGTTCTCTTCAACAATGATGTGATTCAAACCAGTTGTGCTGCGATGAAGATAGTCATATACATCCAGAGAGAGGCCTGTGGGAACTGAGAGTGAACCACAACACAGCATTTTAACGCTTTCTGTGAATATTTCCATGCATTCTGTTTTCCTTCTTAGGTTGTTTTTTTT
>JAJPUD010028048.1:1286-15006 GCA_023553655.1 Myrmecobius fasciatus
AAAAATGTCTGAAGAAAATAACTAATTAAATAGAAAAAGAGATACAAAAGCTGACTGAAGAAAATCACACACTAAAAAGTAGATCAGGGCAAATCAAAGTCAATGACTTTGTGAGACAGCAAGAATCCCAAACAAACTAAAAAGAATGAAAAAAAGGAAGAAAATGTGAAACATCTAATTGTAAAAAACAGCTGACCTGGAAAATAAATCCAGAAGAGACATTTTAAAAATTATTGGCCTACCTGAAGGCCATGGACAAAAAAAAGAGCCTGGAGATCATGAAGGAAAACTGCCTCAGTATTCTAGAAGTAGAGCGGGAAATACTCATTGAAAGTATCCATCTATCACCTCTGGAAAGAAATCCCATAAAGAAAATCCCAAGGAACATTGTTGTGTAATCTCAAGAAAAAAATACTACAAGTTGCAAAATCTATTCAAATATGAAGGAGCAATAGTCAAGATTACCCAGGATTTGGCAGCTTCTACAATAAAAGATCAGAGGCTCTGGAATACCATATTCCAGAAGCACCTAGGGTTATCACCAAGAATTAACTCCCAGTGAGACTCAGCATCATCTTTCAGGGAAGGCAATGGATCTTCCATGAAGTAAGAGACTTTCAATCATTTCTATTGAAAAAAAAAAAACAGAACTAAACAAAACAATTAATCTGTGAACACGTCTCAAGAAAATCATAGAAAGGAAAACAGGGGAAAAATTTTATTATTTAAATGTTAACTGTTTATATTTCTAGCTGGGAAAAATATATCTATACTTCTTGAGAACTGTATCTATCACTGGGGCAAACAGAGGGGGGCATTTCATGAACTAAGGGTATGGTTGCCAATAGACTCTGATGTGATGACATCAAATAAAAAGACATTAAAGGGTGGAAAAATGTCTGTACTGGAAAAAGAGAAAAGGGGAGGTATAATGGGACAATTAATTCACATGAAGAGGTGCAATTTACTATCAAGTGAAAGAAGGGAGGAGGATGAGTATGGTCTGAAGCTTAATCTCATCAGTTTGGGCTCAAAGAGGGGATAACTTAATAGTTCAGTTGGTTATAGAAATTTATCTAAGCCTATAAACAAGTAGGAGAAAGAGGAAAAGAAAAGGGAGGGGAAAATAGAAGGGAGGGTAGAAACACTAGGAAAAAAATTAAGAGAAGGGGGGGATGGAGTGATAGAAGATAAGGTAGTGCATGGAGTAGGCTAAAAACATTACTAAGAGAAGGGGAGAGGGTTGATAGGAGATAAGATAGTAAGTGGGGTAGGTAGAAAAAACATTAGTAAGAGAAGGGGATAGGGGTGATAGGACATAAGGAAGTGAGTGAAGGGGGTATAAAAAGAACACACAACTAATGACAAGGTTCAAAGAGAGAACAAAAGTATATACAGGAAAGAAAATAGGATTGAAGGAAATAACAGCTGGCAAACATAACTGTGAATGTAAAAGGGATGAATTATCCTATAAAACAAGCAAAAAAAATCCTATAAAAAAGCAAATAGCAGAGTGGATTAAAAAACAATCCTAGAATATGCTGTTTACAAGAAACACATTTGACACAGAGACACATATAGAGCAAAGGTAAATGGCTAGAACAGAATTTATTATACTTCAGGTGAAGCAAAAAAAGAAGGGGTAGCAATTCTGATCTCAGATAAAGCAAAAGTAAAAATAGATCTTATTAAAAGAGATAAGGAAGGAAAGTACATCTTCACAAAAGATATTGTAAATAATAAAGTAGTAACCATACTAAATGTGTATGCACCAAATGGTAGAGCAGCTATATTCCTAAAGAATTTTAAGCCAGTTATAGGAAGAAATAGACAGCAAAACTATTCTAGTGGGGACATCAACTTTCCCCTCTCAGAATCAGACAAATCTAACACAAAATAAACAAGAAAGAGACTAGGGAAGTTAATAGGATTTTAGAAATCTAGATATGATAGACCTCTGGAGAAATTTGAATAGTGAAAGAAAGAAGTACACCTTTTTCTCAGAAGTACATGGTACCTAGACAAAAATTGACCAGGGATTAGAGCATAAAAATGCCACAATCAAATGGAAAAGGGCAAAAATAGTAAATGCTTCCTTTTCAGACCAAAATGCAATAAAATTATATTCAATAAAGAGCCAGGGAAAGATAAACTAAAAACCAACTGGGAATTAAAAAATCTAATTCTAAAGAATGAGTGGATCAACCAAAAAAAATCATATAAATGATCCATAATTTCATCCAAGAAAATGAGATAATGAGTCAACATACTAAAACCTATGGAATGCAGCCAAAACAATTCTGAGGGGAAAATTTGTATCTTTAAATAGTTACATGAATATAATAGAAAAAAGAGGAGATCAGTGAATTGGGCATGCAACTAAAAAAGCTAGAAAAAGAACAAAATTAATGACTCACAATTAAATACCAAGTTAGACATTCTGAAACTCAAAAGAAAGATTAGCAAAAGAGAAACTATTGAACTAATAAATAAAACAAAGAGTTGGTTTTATGAAAAAACTAAATATATACAAAAACCTTGGTTAATTTGATCAGAAAAAAAGAAGTAAAAAACCAAATCACCCGCATCAAAAATGAAAAGGGTGAATTTATCACCAATGAAAAAGAAATTAAAGTAATAATTAGGAACTATTTTGCACAACTCCATGGCAGCAAGTCTGACAATCTAACCAAAATGGATGAATATTTACAAAAATATAAATTTCCAAGATTAACAGAAGAGGAAGCAAAATACCTAAATAGTCCCCTTTTAAGAAATAGAACTTAAACAAGTCATTAATGAATTCCCTAAAAAAAATCTCCAGGGCCAGATGAATTCACCAGTGAATTCTACCAAATACGTAATGAATAATTGATTCCAATACTATGTAAACTATTTGTAAAAATAGGAAAAAGGAGGACTGTCAAATTCCTTCTATCACACAAATATGGCACTGACACCTAAATTAGGAAGTGGCAAAACAAATTTAAAAAATTACAGACCAAGATCCATAATGAATATTGATGCAAAATTTTTAAATAAAATAGTAAGTGGGTTTTATACCAGGAATGTAGGGCTGGTTCAATATTAGGAAAACTATTACTATAATTGACCATATAAATAACAAAATCAATAGAAATCATATGATAATCTCAATAGCTCAGACAAAGCTTTGGACAAAATACAGCACCCATTCCATTTAAAATATGTCTAAAAACATTTGAGGTAAAGTGAGTTTTCCTTAAAATAATAGCAGTATCTACCTAAACTACAGCAAGCATTATTTGTAATGGAGAAAAGCTAAATGCATTCTCAATAAGATCAGGGGTGAAACAAGGATGTCCATTTTCACCACTATTATTCAACATTGTACTAGAAATGTTCACTTTAGCAATAAGAAAAGAAAAAGTAATTTTAAAAATTGGAATAGGCAATGAGGAAATAAAACTACCATTCTTTGCAGATGATGTAATGACGTACTTAGAGAATCTTAGAAAATTATCCCAAAACCTACTGGAAACAATTCATAGTTCTAGTTGCAGGATATAAAATACACCCACACAAATCATAAGCATTTCTATTTATCACGGGCAAAGCCCATCAGCAAGAATAGAAAGAAAAATTCCATTTAAAATTACTGTAGATAAAATAAAATACTTGGGGATCTATATACTAAATCAAGAACTATAGGAGGACAACTACAAAACACTTCTCACACAAATAATGTCACTTTTAAACAATTGGCAAAATATCAATTGTTCATGGCTAGGCTGAGCTAATAAAATAAAAATGACAATTCTGCCTAAATTGATCTACTTGTTTAGTGCCATACCAATCAAACTGCCCAAACATTATTTTATAGAATTAGAAAAAAATAATAATAAAATTCATCTAGATGAACAAAAGATCAAGAATATCAAGGGGATTAATGAAAAAGAATACAAAGGATGATGGCTTGGCAGCACCAAACCTTAAACTATATTATAAAGCAGCTGTCATCAAAACCATTTGTTACTGGCTATGATCAGAGTGGGGCATATGCAAAAATGTTTGTGGCAGCTCTTTTTGTAGTGGCAAGAAAATGGAAACTGAATGGATGCCCATCAATCGGAGCATAGCTGAATAAATTATGGTATATGGAATGTTATGGAATATTATTGTTCTGTAAGAAATGACCAACAGCATGATTTCCGAGAGGCCTGGAGAGACTTACATGAACTGATGCTAAGTGAAATGAGCAGAACCAGGAGATCGTTATAGTCGGCAACAAGAAGACTATGTGATGATTAATTCTGATGGACATGGCTCTGTTCAACAATGAAATGATTCACACCAGTTCCAATTGTTCAGTAATGAAGACAGCCATCTACACCCAGAGAGAGGACTGTGGGAACTGATTGTGGACCACAACATAACATTTTCACTCTTTTTGTTATTTGCTTTCATTTTTTTTTCTTTCTCAGATTTTTATTTTTTTTTCCTTCTTGGTCTGATTTTTCTTGTGCAGCAAGATAACTATATAAATATGTATACATATATTGGATTTAACATATATTTAACATATTTAACATGTATTGGACTACCTGCCATCAAGGGGAGGGGGTGGGGTGAAAGAGGGGAAAATTTGCAGCAGAAGTTTTTTGGTTTTTTTTTTTTTGCCAAGGGTCAATGTTGAAAAATTACCTATGCATATGTTTGAATAAAATTTTTTAAAAAGAAAAGAAAATCAGAAAAAAAAGAAATAGAGTGGTGGATCAGTAGAATAGATTAGATACATATGACCCATATAATCAAGGCCAATGGTAATCTAGTATTTGATAAACCCCTAAACTCCAGCTTCTGCAAGAAGAACTCACTATTTGACAAAAATTGCTGGGGAAAGTGGAAAATAATATGTCAGAAACACACCATAGACCTAGATCTCACACCCTATACCAAAATATGGTCAAAATGGATACACATTTTTGGCATAAAAGATGATACCATAAATAAATCAGGAAAACAACAGAAAATTTACCTATCAGGTTTTTGGAGAAGGGAAGAATTTAATGATCCCAGAAGAACTAGAGAATATCATGAAAGTCAAAATGAACAACTTTTATTACATTAGATTAAAAAGGGTTTTACACAAACAAAACCACAGAAACAAAATTAAAAGGGAAGTACAAGGTTGGGTAAAAATCTGTAAAGCCAGTATTTCTGATAAATATCTCATTTCTAAAATATATGAAGAACTGTGTCAAATGTATAAAAATACAAGTCATTCCCCAATTGATAAATGGTCAAAGGATATGAACAATTTTCAGATAACAAAATTGAAGCCATCTATAGTTATTTGGAAAATACTTTAAATCATTGTTTATTAGCGAAATGCAAATTAAAACAATTCTTAGGTACCACCTCACATTTCTTAGACTGGTTAAGATCACATGAAAAGATAATGATAAATATTGGAGGGCTTGTAGAAAAAAAAGAGACACTAATGCATTGTTGGTAGAGTTGTGAAATGATCCAACCATTCTGTAGGACAATCTGGAACTATATCCTATATCCCAAGGAAATCATAAAAGAGGGGAAAAGATCCACATATGCAAAAACATTTATAGCAGCTCTTTTTATTTTAGCAAAGAATTGGAAAATGAGTAAATACCCATTAATTGGGGAATGGTTGAACAAGTTGTGATATATGAAGTTAATGGAATATTATTGTTTTATAAAAAATGAAGAACAAATTGATTTTAGAAAGGCCTGTAAGGATTTACATGAACTGATGCTATATGAAACAAGTAGAACCAAGAATACACTGTACACAATAATAGCAAGAATGTGCAATGATCAACTATGAAATTCTCCTCAGTGGTTCTCCTCAGTGGTTCAATGATCCAAAGCAATTCCAATAGACTTTGGATAGAAAATACCATCAACATTCAGATAAAAAGGACTAAAGTGACTGAATGTTAATCAACAATGCTTTGTTCACTTCTTTTTCCCTGTTTTTAATACTTTCTCATGGTTTTTCTCTTCTGTTCTGATTTTTCTCTCCCAATGTGATTCATAAAGCAATGTGTATTAAAAAATAAATAATTTTAATACAATAAAGCCCAAATAAAATTGAAAAAAAGAACAACTGAGCACTAAATCATTTTGGCTATTATAAACAATCAAATTAACTACAAATATGCTTTCTGTATCTGGAGAAAGAAATTGAAGTATGTATAGAAATATTTTACAGATGCAAACACACATACACATTTTGGTCTAATGGTAACCTTCTGTAAGGTGGGGGGGAGAGAAGAAAGAAAAAAAGGAAAAAAAAGTAAATTTATATGTAAATCACATAGCAACATATAGAGCTAAAACCAAAAAAAGATTTTATATAATTGTTATTATGCTAGGCACTGTGTGAAGTACTTCACAATTATTATTTCATTTGATTCTCACAGCAACCCTGGGAGGTAGTTAATATTATCTATATGTTTCAGATGAGGAAACTGAGAGAACAGAGCTTTAGTGACCTGTCCAGCATCATATAGCTAGTAAGTTCCTGAGACTAAATTCAAATGTAGGTTTTCCTGACTCTGACTCTATGCTCTATCCACTGCATCACCTAGCTGCGAGGTGAATATAGCCAATGATAAACTTGGGGAAAAGTCAAAGTGCAAATATGTATCTGGAAATAAAATTAATAAGGACAAATTATAGCATTTTAGTTTTCTATCAGTTACTCTTGTCCTTACACTAAAGACACTAGAAATAACTCTACCTCTTTCCTCTTTTTTCTTTTCATCTTTTCCTTTTCATGAAGTTTATTTAGAGTTATGTTGATAGCATTTCAAGGGTTACAAATTACTTTCCTCATAATACCCCAAAGTAGTTGATGATGGAAATATTATCATCTCCATTTTTCATGCCAGGAGACTGAAGCTTAGAAAGGTCAATTTGCCTGAGATTGAATGGCTAAGAAATGTTAATAGAAAATGAACACCCAGGGTTTGACCACAGGTTGATTTCAAATGCAGGGCTCTTTTCACTACACCAAAGCTACTCTTTCACACAGCCTAAAGCTAATATTCCCTTTTTATATCTCAGGTTCCTTCAATTCCCTCCATCTTTCTTTACAACCAGAAACTGAATGTAACTACATAAGCTGGGGTAGGACAATAGGTGTAAATTGGATCTGTACAGGCCTTAGAAGAAGTAATTTACATCTCAGAGGGTCATCCAGAAAGATAGCCTTTATATTAAGCTTTCCCAAAAGGAAGAAATGAGTTTATTTTAGACCTTTTCCCCCCTACAGATAAACATTGAAATTAAGGTTTCAGTTGCATTTTCCTCTTTATATTTGCATTCAATTCTGTCTACATAAAGAAAACCAACAGAAAAAATAAAAGGAAAGAAAAAACCCAAATAGATGCATACTCTAATGCATCTAATGTAGGTTCTAATGACCTGATTTTAACTATGTACAGAAAATTACTAGGACATAGAAAATAAAAGAACATTTTTAACTGGTCACAACTTACATCAGTAATAAGAAGAAAACAAAAACAAATTACAAAAATATTTTAAGAAATATTCCTTTTAAAATAAATATATATGCACATAATGTAAAACACATATTTGTGCTTATGTGTTTATATTATGTATATATCTATGTATGCTTCCCAGTTGCATTAAATCAAATGTTCATCTGGGAGCTATACTTTGGAATGAACTGTAATTTTGCTATAAATGTTTTTATTTTTATTTTTTTCTAGATGGCTCTTCATTATTTGTGGTAACTGAGGACAGGGAGGGCCTTGATACCTGAGTCCACTTTTTAGAAATGATAGCCTTTTAATTTTCAAAATACATACAAAGATAGTTTTTAACATCCGCCTTTATAAAACCTTGAGTTCCAAATTTTTCTGTTTCTCCCTTTCCTCCCTTGCCCAGACAGCAAGTGATTCAATATAGGTTACAAATGTCCAATTTTTCTAAACATATTTCCACATTTATCATCATGTACAAGAAAAATCAGATCAAAAGAGGAAAAAATGAGAAAGAAAGACAACCAAGAAAACAAACAACAACAAAGGTCAAAATGCTGTGTTGTAATCCACATTTGAACTCTATACTCCTTTCTCTGGATGACAATGGCTCTTCCATTACAAGTCCAAATGGAATTGCCTTAAATCATCTCATTGTTGAAAAGACCCAAAACCATCATAATTTATCACAAAATATTTTTGTTGCTATGTACAATGTTCTCTTGGTTCTGTTCATTTCACTCAGCATAAATTCATATAAGTCTTTCCAGGCTTTTCTGAAATCAAGCTGTTCATCATTTTATATAGAATAATAATACTCCATTACCTTCATAACCCTAACTTATTCAACCATTCAACAACTGATGGGCTACTACTAACATTTTTGTACATGTGGATTCTTTTACCTTTTTTAATAATCTCTTTGGGATACTAGAGTACACTTTCAACATAGGGTTTACCAAAAGGAAATTTTTGTGCATTAGTATTAAATTTTCCCTTTTCCTCCTTCAGACCCCTTTGTGGACCTCTGTTTTAGGGCAAGTCTGACTAGATTCAATATAGGAACAAAATGAAATACTAGTAGGCCATTTAAGAGTCAACCAAAGGAGATTTTCTTAGTTATTGAAAGGGTAAAGCTTTTCAATCTAGGTCTGAATTAAAAACATACAACCCAACATTGATTCAGCTAACTGAAATTCCCCTCTTCTGAGTTCCTATATTAAGGTTGACCCGTCAATCACTAAAATGAGAAATAAGCTCCTATTTTTTAAAATTTTTAATCAAGTGATCAATGAGTTATGTCAGCTGCTTGAGTTTTTAGTCTCCAGAACCAATTAAATCTTCAATAATGAATCTAAAACCTTTTTTTTTCCTGAAGCAATTGGGGTAAAGTGATTTGTCCAGGGTCACACATCTAGGAAGGGTTAAGTGTCTGAGAACAGATTTGAAGTCAGTTCCTCCTAACTTCAGGGCTGGTGTGCTATCCACTGCACCATCTAGCTACCCTGATCTAATACCTTTTAAAGAAATATTAACCTAACTTGCTTGAGGATTAATAGGTAGAGTACTGCACTCATCACAACTCCTTCACCATTTTATTGTCCCTTTCAAGTGAGACAGCAAGCATTTATTAGTTGTTTTCTATTGTCAGACACAATGCTTAAGGACTTTGTCAAACACCAGTAAAAAAAATAGTTCTTGGCTAGAGGAGCTTACATTCTAAGAGAGAAGAAAACATAAAAGGAAGTTGAAAAAGAGGTTGGAACAAAGGTAGATTGCAAGAGGACATAGTAGAGAAGACATGGTTGGCTTGGGTGCCTCTCTTAAGTGAAGGTTCTGGGAGAAGTGATCTGAAGTCGAGGAAGAGGCTTACAGAAGTGACAGGTATTTCCAATGTGTGAATTCCAAGGCTGTAATGAAGCTTCAGGATGAAGAAGTTTCTATAGCATGGGAGAGAAAATTCAGACTGTATTTAGAGTAGAATGATCTTTTTGACATCAAAATCCTTTCTGAATAAATAATAGGGCATTCTCCTCTGGGGAGAGGATAGGGAGGAGGAAGGAAAAAGAAGTCCCACAGTTTAAGGAGCTGGACACTATACCTCTTAGACATCTTAGAACTAAACCCATTCCTTCAGTTTTTTAAGCCTAGTAGTTAAAAATATAGTTACTTTTAAGTCTTTTCCAATTAGGGAAAAAAAAAATCCTAGAACTGGTAGGATGCTTCCGCAGGATGATTGTGGAGAGATTTTATTGTTTCTATTTACACATTCCTTATAGAATGTAACTTTCTTGACAAGAGAGAATGTTTCATTTGTATCTTTGTATCCTCAATGTCTAACATAATGTCTGGAGTTGTTGTTCAATTGGTTCAGTCATGTCCAATTCTTCAAGACTTTGTTTATAATTTTCTTGGCAAAACTACTGGAGCAGGTGATTATTTTCTTCTACAATTTACTTTACAGATGAGGAAACATACTAACAGGGTTAAGTATGTTGCTCAGGTCACACAGGTAGTAAGTGTCTGAGGTTGAATTTGAACTCAGGTCTTCCTGACTCCAGGTCACCTAGCTAGCTGTTGATTATAGAGAGAAGGGAATTATAAGAATCAGAATAAATAAATGAATTTTTTTTAAAAGTGGCTATTTTTAAAAGAATAATATTATTCAGGTTAGTTAAAGGAAACAATACAGCAAGAGGAAAAACAGAATAAAATTGGGCCAAGAGGAATTAAAAAAAAAAAAAAGACTTGCTTGACTTTTAAAGAAAGCAAATCATCTTTATAAAAGCCCCAAGACTTGAAAGAAGGAAATTGATGGAGGAAGCAGAAGCCAAGTTTCCCAGAGGTCTCAGTGAACAATGTCCATTTTCAAGATTCCTATTATAGTTCCCTCCTCTAATATAACCTAAATTCACCAAAAGTACCTGGCTTTTCCCTGAAGCTAAACTTATAGTCACAACTCATATGTCTTGTGCAACTTCTCTTCCAACAAGAAAACAGGAGTGTTAAAGGCATTAATTGAGTATTGATTCTCTTGGCGATTTTACTTGGAGTAATCTCAAATGCCTTGAGCCCTAATTCTTTTTACTTTCCCATTTCCCTCATTGAATGGGGAAAAAATAAAAAATTCTCACAGATTTTATCATAGTCTTTGGTGGAGGAGGTTGGGGAATTTCTCTCTTGTAAACTGTGATTCATTTGGAATTTCTATATGATCATTTTAACAGCAAGTGTCGGGAATTGTCAAATCTAGAAGATGGTTTTTATTCTGGGCTGCTAAGTATTATATATCTCTCCACTCAAAAAGATGCAAAAACTGATTTGGTATTGGCATTATCTATTTATTCGTGGATGTTTGTGTATGTGTGTGGGGAGGAGAGAGTGTTGAAAATATTGATAGATTCACTACAGTAGGAGTTCAAAAATGCTAAAGGAAAATATCTCTTTCCTGAATCATTTAAGAACCAGCTCACTCAGGAGACAGTTAAAATATTCAGGAAGAAGCTTTACCAAAAGCCTCCTTTTCTTATGCATTTATGCGGCAATAGGGAAGAGAACACTGTACCTTTCTGCTCCACTGAGTAAATGGTTTTCCATTAGGAGAAATAGATATTCATATTGGGAATTTATTCTCTGACTGGGATTATCGGGCAAATTGTGGGAGAGAAGGCAGCCAGTTGGAATAGTGTGGACTCCAAGAGAAAAGGATGATTTGAGTCAACTATTTGAGTAAAGCAGTATTTTTTTTATCTGAAGTGTGGAGATAAGTGGGATCATGCAAAATTTGGGTATGAATTCTCAGAAACAAGCACAGCTGAAATGCCTTATGTTCTATTTAATAGTACTATTCTTATTTAATCCTCACAACAAACCAGTGAAATGGATACCATTATTATTGCTGTTATACAGATGAGGAAACTGAGGTTAAGGGGTTACATAATTTCCCATAGATCACACAGCAAGTAAATATCTGATGCATAATTTGAACTTAATTCTTCCCAAATCCAAGTTTCACCACTCTATCTACTGTGCCACCTACCTACCAATATAATATAGATTTTTTTCCCCCTGAAATTGTTACTGGCTTTTTAAATCACCTTGGCTTTGCAACTTCACTGTAGATTACTAAACATTTCATATTTTATGATTTTTAACACATGATTTTTAAATTTAGCTTCAGTATATATTTGTACATGTGGAAGAAATATTTGTATATGTATACATGTGTCTATGTATATGTACACTTATGTATATGTATTTATAGAAGAAAGTTTACACATTTGTCTGCATGTATGAATCTATCTCTATACTAAGAGATTATATACACATACACATACATAGATATATGAATATCTATAAACATACATTAACACATATGACATTCATACACATTTATGTAAGACCATATTATTTCTTCCCACTCTCAGTTTCTCTGAGGCTGGGTACCACCTCCCTTCATAACTCCAAGTCTTTCCACATTTTTCTGAATTAACCAGCTCATCATTACCTACCTCAGAGCAATATTCTAACCCAAACACATCCTGTCTGACAAATTGTCTATGAAAGTTCCTCTCACACTCCTCTCCATTTTCTGTATTCATTCTAACCTTGGCTATATAGGTTTTGTTCATACAAAATTTTATTTATTTATTTTTTAATTTATTGGTGAGACAATTCGGGTTAAGCGACTTGCCTGGGGTTGCATAGCTAGGAAGTGTTAAGTGTCTGAGATCAGATTTGAACTCAGGTCTTCCCGATTTCAGGTCTGGTGCTCTAACCACTGTACCACCTACATGCCCCAAATGTTTAATTTAAAATAATAAAATTACTATTTTTATACTTCAACAATGCTTTTGCTTTATAATATAGTTTAAAGTCTGATACTGGTGAATCTACTTCCTTTAAATCTTTCCCTTCCTGATTTCAAAGAAACTCCTGACTTTTAGTTTCTCTGAATGAACTTTGTTATTATTATTTTTTTCAAATTCAGTAATTTTTTTAGCAATTTAATTAGAATGACACTGAATAAAATATATTAGGTAAAATTGTCATTTTAAAAATTATATTGGCTTTATCTATGCATGAACAATAAAAATATTGCTTCAGTAGTTTGGATCTGAGTTTATTTGAATATAAAGTGTTTAATGTCTATGTTCATATAGTCCTGTGTCTGTTTTGTCAGGTATACACTCAGGTATTTTATACTGCCTAAGTATTTTAAATGATATAAAACAATTTTGAAAAATATTGCTGACACATAGTGTAGTTTTTCTATTTCCCATTTTTCATAAAATCTATTTTAATTTTAATTTTGTCTAAGATCATAATTACTATCCCTCCTTATTTTACAAACTCAATTCTATCTCTGTTCTTCATTTTATCTTTGTGTATATCTCTCATTTTTATAGTTATCCTCCTGGGATCTCTTTCAGGTGGTGATTGGTAATTTTTTTTTTCTATTTCCATTCTACCTTCTTCTAGAATTTCAGGACAATTTTCTTTGATAATTTCTAGTAATATTGTATCAAGTTTCTTCTTGTTTCATGTAATTTTTATGTAATCTTACTGCTTTTATATTATTTCTCCTTGATCTGTTCTCCAGATTTTTTTTTTATTTTAATTAATTTTCTGATTAGATATTTCATTTTCTCTTTTATTGTTCCATTCTTTTGATTTTGTTTTATGATTTCTTGGTATCTTAGAATGTCATTATCTTCCCTTTGTCTGATTCTAGTTTTCAAGGAATTATTTTCTTCCTTAAATTTTTGATTCTCTATTTCTAATTGGTTGATTCTTTTTATAATTTTCTTAATTTTTTGTATTGTTCTTATTTTTCCCTTAATATTGTCCTTGTTTTCTCTAATTTGATTTTTAAAGACTTTTTTACATTCTTCCAATAACTCTTTTTTTGGGGGGGGGCTTGGGACCATTAGACATTTTTTTTAAATAAATCAAGTATTTATTGAGCTTCTTTGGCACATTTATGATGTATAACAAGTATAACAAGTTGAAATGGCATTGAAGAAATGAAAAATTGCTATTGACCAGGATTTCCTTCACTGTTGTGCCAGGTAACTGTATATCTCCTCTGCAGGGCCTGCAGGGCCTGCAGGGCCAAGACTTTCCAATTGCTGCATGTTTTGAATTATTTTGTAATCAGATTTTAGAATATATTCTTTGCCATCCACTTT
>JAJPUD010028049.1:0-15006 GCA_023553655.1 Myrmecobius fasciatus
CTCTTTTTGTAGTGGCTAGAAACTGGAAACTGAATGGATGCCCATAAATTGGAGAATGGCTTAATAAATTATGGTATATGAATGTTATGGAATATTATTGTTCTGTAAGAAACAACCAGAAGGATCATTTCAGAGAGGCCTGGAGAGACCTGCATGAGCTGATGCTGAGTGAAATGAGCAGAACCATGAGATCATTACACACGGCAACAACAATATTATATGATGATCAATTCTGATGGACGTGGCTCTCTTCAACAATGAAATGTTTCAAACCAGTTCCAATTGTTCAGTGAAGAAAGTCATGTACACCAAGAGAGTGGGATATGAAATTTGTAGCACAACATAATATTTTCATGCTCTCTGTTGATGTTTGCTTGCATTGGGTTTCGTTTCTCAGGTTTTTTTTTTCTTATAGATAGCATTTTTCTTGCACAGCAAGATAAGTGTGAAAATATGTATACATATATTCTATCTGTCAAGTATTTTAACATAATTAACATGTAATGGACTTCCTGCCATCTAGGGGAGGGGTGGGGACTAGGGGGGAATAATTTGTAACAAAAAGCTTTGTAACGGTCAATGTTGAAGAATTGCCCATACATATGTTTTACAAATAAAAAGCTTTAATAAAAAAAGAATAAATAAATCATAGTTTCTACTGCCAAAAAAAAGAAAGAAAAGCTCCATTGATTCTTATGTTTTTAGTGTTTTCAAAAGGAATGGTTGCTGTGTCTTGTCAAAGGATTTTTCTGAATCTTTTGATATAGTCATTTGATGTTTTTTTATCACTGATATGATCAATTATGCTGATGTTTTCCTAATATTGAACTGTTGAACCTGATGCTGTTATTGTAAATGGTTCTGTGTCAGCCTTTTCCTCTGTGTCACAGATCTTTCATTTAGACTTTTCATCTTCTCTTGAAGACAAAATATTCTAAAACACATTCTAGAAGAATGTTTTATTCTTGCTTCTTGTTGACTCTAGAATTGTAATTGATGACTTAATTAAATGTTGTTTTGAGGGGAATGTTAAGAGATTTGAATTGAGTGAGTGCTTTCCTTTTCCTAATTTCTCCTTCATCTCTCTTACTTGATTTTTAAAATCCCATTTGAGCTCTTCCATGGCATCAGCCCAATTCTTATTTTTCTTGGAGGCTTTGGATATAGGCATTTTGACTATGTTACCATCTTTTGAATGTGTGTCTTCCTTGTCATCATAATAACTTTCAAAGGTCAGTAACTTTTTCTGTTGTCTGCTTATTTTCTTAATGTACTACTTGACTTTTAATGCTTTGTTAAGGAAGGGCTGTGTTTCCAGGGTGAAGGGTTCATTGTCCTAAACTAGGGATTTTGTGCAGCTATTTGCAGACATCCTTCTAGGAACCTTACCACAAACACTCTTTTCTTCTTTGTAGCTATTAGGATTGTCTCTGCCCCCAGTAAGATCTAGTGTGCTAAAGCAACATTCTTGCTTTGCTGATAGGACTGATGTGTGGGCATTGCATGAGGGACTCCGCTCTATTGCCACAAACCCTCTCTGCTGAACTTGCAAATCCTCCCTGGTTTCCCTGGGCCAAGAGGTCCAGAAGCCTGCAGCACTATGCTGATTTAGAGGTCCTGACTCGCTGATACTGGGAGGCTGAGACTGGACCAGGACTGGCACAGCACTGGCACAGCCTGGGCTGGGATTGTTTTGAGCTCCCATGCTGGTTCCACAGATCTTTCCTGCTGACCTTCAAAGTCATCTTGGGTGCCTCTGGGCTGAGAGGTCTGGAAGGCACCAGTACTGCCATTGATTCAAAGGTCAGTCTGAGCCTGGATCCAGGGCTGCTGGCATAGCCTGCACTGGCATTGCACACTGGACTTCCACTTTGCAATCACAGACATTTCCTGCTGAGCTTCTAAGTTGCCTTTAGCTGGAAAATGTTCTACTCCATCTTTTTTTGGTGTTCTGATGCTCTAGAGTCATTATTTAGAGGAATGTGGAACAGTTTTGGGTGAAAGCGGGGTGATTTCCTGCCTTTATTCTGCCATCTTGGCTCTACCTCTGGACTAAGTGTTTTCCTACTCTGCTATATTGACTCCTTCTGGAAGTTTTCCCCTTAATTTATTAAATAAAATATGACATTTTCAAGTAAATATGAGATTCAGTTATTTTGTTACTTTATCTTGCATGAACTAGGTATAGTCATCTCTGAAATGCTTCCTACATGTATATAAGATATCTTTGAAAGATGCATTAATGCCTTAAAATCCTGATATACTTTCAGATGGAACAAGATTCTAACTTCAATACTTGCATGCAGTCCAGGGGAATTATTTTACCCAAACCTAATCTATTAAAAAATGAACATAATGGCCATATTTCAATAATGGTTTTCCTACCTAAATTATGACTTAGAGGAGTAGAAATGAAAGAAAAAATAATTGTGCCTTGAAAGCCACATTCAAATTAATAAAAATAATATGAATAAGGCACTCATCTGATTGAAAAAGTCTTAACTAAATCTGGTGGAGAAATAGCACTTTGAGTTTAGTAAATGCTATTTTTGTATGAAATTCAAAGAGATTTTGCCTTACCAAGTTAAATATCTCTGGTAAAATATCTGAGTTTAAAGAACAAATATTGTCAGCAACTTCAATGTCTTTTCCACTAGTATGAGGAATGAACAGCAATAAATTTCAAAAGTATTCCTCTATATATTTTAGAAAAACATTTTCTCTCTTTCTTCTCACCCATCCCAATATCAGCAATTCAGATAAATGTCTGCAACAGTGAAGATTTTGCTTAATATGTTTTTATTCTTTCAAAATCTCAAACAATTATTTTAATAGTGTCTGAGTGGGCATTTTAAAATTTGTCTACCTTTATGCACATGCCTATCTCCCTAACTAAAATGTGAATTGTAAGAAAGCACCTGTAAAGGCCAATTTTGTTTCATAAGATCTTGCTTCAAATTCTAATTCTGAAATTTACTCTCTGTAAGCTTTTGGTATATGCCTTAAGGTCTGATCATCTGAAAAATCAGAATATTAGATTAGGTTATTTCTTCTAAGTTGCCTTTCAACACAAAATCCTATAACAATTTAAAGTCTACAATTTTTAGAGGGACAAAATTGTATTTTTAGAATTTGAATGTAGATCCTTGGAGGTTGAAGATGATGAGTGAAATACCTCTTTTCTTTCAAAGAATTTAGCCATTTTGCTCTCTCTTTGCTAACATGGCCCTTACTTTTTTCTCCAATTAAAAATCTATTATTTAATCTTGTATCCTGGTTTATACACAATTAATTTCTTTCTTTAAATGCATGAAATTCTCTCTTCCTAGGTATACAGGATCCAGTATCAAGCTGAAGAGGCTTCATCCCACTTTGTTATGGTATTGTCATAAATTATGTAATAAATCTATATGCTTAGGGAAAATAATTTTATATCCCTCATATACTGGATCATTCTATAAATAAACTAAGGAATAATAAAAATAAATAATTGTATAGTATTTTACTACTCAAATATTATCTTACAGTCACATCTAAATGGCTCAGTGAATGGAGTGCTGGGCCTAGAATCAGGAAGACTGGAGTTCAAATCTATTCTCATACACTTGATATGTGACCCTAGGCAAATTACTAAGTCTATTTGCCATACTTTCCTCAACTCTGAAATAGTGATAATACATCAACCTTGTAGAGTTGTTGTAAGGATCAAATAAATGTTACATGTAAAAGTGCCTCACATATAGTAGATTTTATATATAATATAAACTCTTATTCCCTGTCTCACCTTCATTTTTCCACAATAATCCTGTCCTAGTATTATAGGAGAGGTTCAAATCCAGTTCCTCTGGCTTTCAATCCAACAGTCTCTGCACAGTAGCACTCTACTTCCCACTACAAACTAGTTGGGTAACCCCCCAAAAAATAGAAAGAAGAAAATGGGCTTATTATATCTAAAAAGATGGAGAGAAATGCAAATGACCACCCCATTGATTCCATGGGATCTGTAAAACATCAAGTGTTTAAGAATTGATCATCATATAGTATTGTTGTTGCCCTGTATAATGATCTCCTGGTTCTGCTCATTTCGCTCAGCATTACTTTATGCAAGTCTCTCCAGGCCTCTCTAAAATCGTCCTGCTGGTCGTTTCTTACAGAACAATAATATTCCATAACATTCATATAACATAATTTATTCAGCCACTCTCCAATTGATGGGCATCCATTCAGTTTCCAGTTTCTAGCCACTACAAAAAGGGCTGCCACAATCATTCTTGCACATGTGGGTCCCTTTCCTTTCTTTAAGATCTCTTTGGGATATAAGCCCAATAGGAACACTGCTGGGTCAAAGGCTATACACAGTTTGATAACTTTCTGAGCGTAGTTCCAAATTATTCTCCTGAATGGTGGGATCCATTCACAGTTCCACCAACAATGCATCAGTGTCCTAGTTTTCCCACATCCCCTCCAACATTCGTCATTATCTTTTTCTGTCATTTTAGCCAATCTGATAGGTGTGTAGGGGTACCTCAGAGTTGTCTTAATTTGCATTTCTCTGATCAATAGTGATTTGGAGCAACTTTTCATATGACTAGAGATGGTTTTAATTTCATCATCTGAAAACTGTCTGTTCATATCCCTTGACCACTTATCTATTGAAGAGGGGCTTGAATTCTTATGTATATGAGACAATTCTCTATATATTTTAGAAATTAGGCCTCTATCAGAACCCTTAAATGTAAAGATGATTTCCCAGTTTGATGCTTCCCTCCTCATCTTGTCTGCATTAGTTTTGTTTGTACAAAAACTTTTTAACTCAATATAGTCAAAATTATCTATCCGGTGTTCAGTTAAAAGTACCAAATCTTCTTTGCACATAAATTTATTCCAACTCCACAGGTCTGAGAGGTAAACTATCCTATGTTCCTCTAATTTGCTTATAATATCACTCTTTATATGTAGATCATGAACCCATTTAGATCTTATCTTGGTATGTGGTGTTAGGTGTGGGTCAAGCCCTAATTTCTTCCATAATAGTTTCCAATTTTCCCAGCAGTTTATTGGCAACATTTCTTAGAAAGTTTCCATTGGCATGTGGCAGTTAAGTAGCTGAGAAGTTAGATATTGTCCATGATCACAGAGATTGTTTGCGGAAGAAGTAGACATAGCATTACAACTTTGGGAGTTATTTGGAGTAGGAGAATATCTATCTAAAACACTTCATTTTGTAGATGAAAAAAATTGAATGCAAGAGAGGCTAAATGACTTTTTTACTGTCTCTAAAACTCTCTTGACACTATTATACTCCTTTTTTCTTACTCTACTATTCCACAAGTTTGGATATTTACTAATACTATATTATGAATTTCCTTCACTTTTCTTTGGTGATCTGAGTCCCTACCATGGATACTCATTTTACTTCTGTGTAGATGAATTCAAATTTATATTTCTAATTACAATCTCTGCCTAGCCCTGTACTTTTAACTATCACTTGTACATTTCCATCTCCATGTCCCACACATTGGATTGGCCCTGGAATTTGTCATGTTTAAATTAAAATCAAATCAATGAAATAAAGAATATGACTTTCCTCCTTTCTATTTCAGACAAAGGTATTGCTACCACTCCTGTTTCTTACATTGACCTTAGGGTAATGGTTTGTTCTTCCTAAAATGAAGGAATAAAGCACCTACTATGTGCTAGATGAAGGGAAGTATGGCAAAGTGAATTGAAAAAAATGGCTTCAATTACAGAAAGAATTTAATAAAAGGCTATCCTCTCCCAAAAGCTGGTGATGCAGTTCCCCCAAAATATCAATGTTCCTGTCAGCTTTCTGAGACAATGTTATGTAGAAAGTGTTACTATTCCTTGATAGAGGAAGTTTCTCAGCAGTACTTCTCTATACTGATGCAAACATAGATTTTAAGAAACAGATTTTTAAAAATGCCATTTTGCATATTAGATTCTGAGAATTCAATTACAAAAATGTGCCAGATCTTACCCTTGAGGATATTTGAATAAGGAGAGACAACAGATAAAAGGAAATAAGGGCCAGTGATAGGAGATATGGTCTATTAAGTCAGACGAGTTATAAGTAGGACCATAAAACCATTGATTATCATGTGCTTTACAGAAGCAACAGGAGTATTGCTTTGAGTATTATTATCAAAGGAATAAGTAAAAATCAGAGGATATAGGCAGGGAACAAAAGCCTGAAAACAGCAGGGCAGATGGCAAGATGTCCAGAAAAGATGGGTGTCAAGCTTGGTCTGGGCATGAGTTCCAAAGTTGAGTAGATTCAATCCCTTAGGCATAGTCTCTGGCTATCTGGCCTAAAGTAAGCAATCCTGTCTCCCTTAGCTCACATATCCAGTCATTTATCAAGTCCTGTCATTTCTGTCTTCACAATATCTGAGGTGAAAGTCCTTCCTCTGCACTCCCCCTGTAGAGAGACTCTAAGATAGGTCCTCATCTCTTCTCATCAAGGCTATTGAAGAACTTACGTGGAAATACTCCTGACTTCAGTGCATCCCTTTTCCAAATCATTTGTTTATACCACTGCCTGCACAGGCATCACTTCAGGTCACACAAGTAGAAGAGGCAGGCTACAAGCACAGCCCTTTCCATTGAACCCACTGTCTCCCTTTCTAGAATCCTTGGGGTTCCATTGGCAGAATTGAAAAATCATACACAGAACAAGAAGGCAAACCACTTTAAAAAAATTTCTTCAACTTTTCAGGCAACTGTCTGACTTTTCTTCACCTTCACATAGCTACATCTGGATCAGGAGACTACTCAGGGGAAGCAAGCCAAAGACCAATTCCTGAGCAAGCCAAACCAAATGTCTGAACTAAGCAAAGTTGGGCAATGTCTTTTTCCTCTGTTCTCTGCACCTGGTTTCTCTCCTTGGGATAGATGCAGCCTGCAGGGTTAACTGAATTTGCAATGTGAGCAAGAAGAATGTGTGCTAACCCTCTTTTGCTTGCTGTTATGCCCATAGAAACTAAATTATGGGAAATCCTAGCCAGACTATTCTAAGGACCACAGGCATGTCTGGTTTGTCAGACTACAGCAAAGAATTTTTTCCATGAACAATATGAATCAAGTTATATATAACTAAACAATATTTCCTTGATTTACTTTTGTGGTGGCTCTGCCTTCTTCTCCCAAACTGCCATTAGATAATGGTTGATCATCTGATGAGTCAACCATTAAAT
Source organism: Myrmecobius fasciatus (assembly GCA_023553655.1). Classification (NCBI taxonomy): domain Eukaryota; kingdom Metazoa; phylum Chordata; class Mammalia; order Dasyuromorphia; family Myrmecobiidae; genus Myrmecobius; species Myrmecobius fasciatus. Next base: position 7,215 of record JAJPUD010028049.1, read on the forward strand.
TGAAGCCACCTGTTTGAAGCATGTGTTTCAGAGCTTTTATTTACACTGAAGAGAAAGCCTAATTGTGTGACTTCCCTATCATTGGGAGCCTAGGAGAAATATTTTCTCTTTTCATGGTAAGAAGAGAGAAAACATAGAATGCAGATTAAATGAGGAAATAATTGGAATAATAAATCTCTATTCTTATCATGGAATCATAGATTCAGAATTGGCAGGGACCTCATAGATCATCTAATTTAACTCCCTAATATAGACAAGAAATTTGAAACTGAGAATTGCAAAGTGATTTGTCCAAGGTCATACATGGTCATACATACAAAACTAAGATTTGAAATTAGATCCTTTGACTCCTATTTCAGTCAGTCATGAGTCAGTCAGTGATATTTATTAACTGTTTGCTATTCCGGATACCTTTTCAAATTGTAGGAATACAAAGAAAAGCAAAGGATGATCCTGTTCTTGAATAACTGACAGTCTAATGGGAGAGAAAACATGCAAATGGCTGCCTACATAGAAAATATATGCAAAATAACTTGGAGATAATAAATAGAAGATAGTAGCTTTAAAGAGGATAGTGAAGATTTAATGTAACAGGTAGGATTTTAGCTGGGAGTTAAAGGAAGCAAGAAAGTGAGAAGGTAGAGATGAGAAACATAGTGTTACCCATTATAACTTCTCATGAAATAACTAAAGCAGAGCCATTCAAATTTTGGCATAACAGATTCCCATTGAAAAGTACAAAGAGATAATTAGCCAAGATACACATATATGCCAAAACAGACATATATGGACAGATATTGGGGAGAGAGAGGGATTCAGAGAAAAACAGAGATAGAGACTCAGAGAGGTAAATGTGATCTTGAATATTTTTTCTGTATTCATTTATATCTAAATATCCATTTAACTATCTATCTATCTATATACTTTTTGATTGTTTCATGATTACAAACCTTGTATGTAACAAAAGTAGATCATTTCCTCATACCTTTACAGTTAGATGAGGTATATGAGGAAATTGACACATATATACATACATACATGTGTCTGTATGTATGATGTCATTAAGTTGTTTCAATCAAGTCTGAATCTTTGTGACCCCATGGGGGTTTTTCTTGACAAAAATATTGGATTTGAAAAAATTGAAATAGAAAAAATCTTGCTAGAGGGGTAAATCAAATACTTCAAGTATTTGTGAATTAATGAGGAATCTTAGAGGTCTTTAAGTGGTAATATCTTAGAAAGATAACTCTCTATATAAAATGAAAACTACTTTTCTGCAGAATTCTGCAAGAAAACACCAAGTGAAAAAAGGGAAAAATTGCACTGATGTTACTTATAAAATTTACTTTTGGCTTATAGTTTTCTAGTTACTAATAAAGACCAGACAAGGAATGTGAGTGTTAATATTCATGGGGATATAAATCTCAAAAATTCCTAAAAGCCTAAATTATTGGAAGTAAAAAAAGTCACCATAGGTTTAGGGGAAAATATGGCAGTATATTTATAAATGAGATGAATCTACAAGTATTGAATATTTACCACATGCAGACACTGTATCAAGTACTGAAAATGTAAAGACAAAAAGACATACTCCCTGCTCTCAGGGAAAATACTTTCTTATAAAAATGATACTCCATTTTCCTGACCCAGTAACAATGCTTCCAAGCACAACTAATTTTAAAAACAGTTCCTATTACTCACCCTTTCAAAGAAACTATATCATATTTGTTCATTGAATTGGGAGAGGGGTTAAAATGTTCATTCAGATAGTTCAAATATTTGTGAATTGATACAATTTCCATGAGTGAAAGAAATGGTATGTCAGAAATGCAGACTTTCTTGTGTGAAATATAAGTTTTCCTTAAAATTAGTATGGAATATACCAGTTAAACATAAAAAAAACTACAGTAACATTGTTTCTTAAATTTACATTTGGCTTACAAATTTGTCTCATGATTAGTGTCGACCAGAGGAGGCATGAGAGACTAGAATGAAGTCCATACAGATCAAAACTTCTATAACATTCTAATGGGAATTGAATTACCAATATTCCCACTCCTCCTAATCCCCAATCATATGCATCATGAGTTGAAGAGAGGGGGAATTAGGCAGCGCTCTAGGATGTGTCTGAACCATACATTTAAGAAGAAAGAAAGACACAAAAGGAGAAACAAAAGAATGATGAGTATGGAAAATTTTTCTTTTTTGAGCCTTCCCTTAAACTTAATTACAACACTCTATGGGAAATAGACAAGCCATGAAGTGTAATCCAGTATCCCTGCATCCTAGTATATAATCAAATTGTACTTGGAAACCATCAGAGCGTACAACTGGATCAGAGGTCTCTGCCAGATATCCAGATATAGCATAATGAGAAAAGCCTCATATCAGGGAGTTTCCTTAAGCCCTGCATCTTCTCAGATTACTAGGAAATGGCCACCTAGGAGGTCTGATCATGAGTGCAGCATAGTAAGGATTACGTAAAAGTACACTGTGGAAATGATTGAGAAGACCTACATGTACAAAAATGTTTAAAGGAGTTCTTTTTTGTGGTGGCAAAGCATTTGACATTAAGGGGATACCTATCAATTGGGGAATGCTGAATAAATTGTGTTACATGAATGCAATGGGATATTATTGTTTTATAAAAAAATTGATGAGCAGGTGGATTTCAGAAAACATCTATTAAGATTTACATGAACTCATTCTAAGTGAAATGAATAGAACCAGAATATTGTATGTAGTAACAATAACATTGTACAATGATCTATTTGGATAGACTTAGCTCTTTTCTGCCATACAATGATCTAAGACAATTCCAAAAGCCTCATAATGGAAAGTACTATCTACATTCAGAAAAAAAAAAAAGCTATGGAGTCTTAAATGCAGATCAAAGCATGCCATTTTCACTTTTTTTGTTTTTTTTTTCCCTTTGTTATATTTGTCCCTTTTGTTCTGATTTTCACAACATCACTGGTATGGACATATGTTTTATATGATTGTATAAGTATCACCTATTTCAGGGAGATGAAGAAGATGGAGAAAATAAATAAATAGTAACTCAAAGTTTTATAAGAGTGAATGTTGAAAATTGTCTTTGTATGTAATGTGAAAAACTAAAATTCTATTAAGTGAGGGGGGACAGAAACAACTCAGGAATAGGCCTGACCCTAAATTCTATTATTCTGCTTCTTAATCCTTGGGATTTATGAACATGTTGAATGATCCAAAGGTTTTACTTGCCTGGATCTGGGAGAGACCATGGGTTTCTAGTTGATCTGATAGCTGTTTTTTATGTATTTGCCTCATTTATGATTAGGAATAAATAATGACATGTAGTTAAGCTATAATTATATAACTAACTCCATTATACTTTGGTAATATCTGTCATTAGTAAATTCAATAAAGCTAAGCAAGTATATACTCCAAGCAAAATCAATTTATTAACAAGGAGATGTATAACAACAACTCATGTCAGACTGGCCATCTCAGTAAAGCTTGGAGCCCCATTGGAAAGGGAGAATTTTTTTTTTAATTGAAAAGCAGGAAAAAGGGGGTCTAGGAACATTGCAATCAGTTATGTTAAGAAAAGGAGGTTGACATTTGGGTATAGTTAATCACATCCCTCACTAACAATTAAGGAATGTTGATTCTTTTATGGGACTCATCTGCATCTTCTAATTTTTTCTAGGCTATCAGTACTACTAGGCCTACTGTCCTTTTGAAGGAAATAAAATTTCCTCTGATTGCACAAAGGCAGACAAGGACAATCAACACATCTTGGAGATTTCACCAGGTTAAGCTAGTTGGGGCTTACAGACAAAAAGCAGATATGCCAGGTGTCTAACAGAATGAGTAAGAACTTTCTTTTAAATTAATTTAGAAGGAAAATGAATACAGTAGAAATGAGTGATAATTTAATTCCTTTTTTAAATATTTCATTTACCTTCTTTACAAATCAAAAATAAAGATAAGCAGCAAGAGTTTCTCAATATAGGAACATTATGAACCATAAAAGTTTAATTAGATGTACATATACAAATACCCCATATTGTGAAATTAACTATACAAACTTCACCACTCAGTAAAGTATAAAGATATAGAGGTCAGGATTGGTCAGACTTCTGAGAGCAGCATAGACATTGATAACTACTCCCCAGAATTTTCTCTGATAGAGGACACAATCAGCAGGGTGAAGTAGAGCTCTACTCAGATCTTCTTGTCCTAAGACATATTTTCTATCTATTCTGCCATCTAGTTGCCCTTATTCGTTATTTTTTAGTTCCTATTGATTCTTTATTCTTTTAAAGTTCATGTAATTATTGTGTTTTCAACTATGAAATTATATACATTAATTTTGTCACGCATACAGAATTGTCACTTATTATAAATAGCATAACTTCATTTTTTTATGAACCAGCAATGCTCTCATCTATTTGAAGTACCTTGACTTTTTTGTAATACAAGAATCCATTTAAAGGACTCTGCAAGTTTATCCTGGAAAAGAAATGAGAGTATGGGTATGAGTGATTATCTGTCTTCAAGTATGTAAAGCATAGCCATGTGGTATATAAGGATTATGATTATTTTATTTGTACCCAGAGAGCAGAAAAAGGAGCAGTTACAAAGAGCATGCCTTAAATTTGGTGCCAGATAAAAACTACTACTATAATTTAAAATTGATTAGATCCATCTAAATGTGACAGAGGATGTTTGAAAAAGTAGTAGGTTGCCCCTTCTTGCAGATCTTCAAGTAAGGCTTGAGTGACAATTTATCATGTAGGCTATAATGAGTATTCCTTTGGTGCATGGTTTGGAAAAGATGGCTGCTGAGGTTCCTTCCAACTTTCAAATTTTGTGATTCTGTTATAACTATTTCCCTTCCCACAGAGACTATTCCAAAAATATTGTTCCATTAGAAACCCTCAACAACTCTACAATATATGTGTCAAATATCTTAGTTTCCTGTTTTGATGAGAGTAATGGTAGGGAATAAGCATGTTTAAATACCAATTATGTGCGTCACCATATTAAGTGCTTTCCAGATTTGATCTCATTTTATCTGGACATCAATCCTATGAAGTAGTATTATTTTATTCTTGTGTTATAATCGAGAAAACTAAAGCAGACATAAAATGACATGTCCAGAATCATAAAGCTAGTATCTCAGGTTGTATTTGAACTCAGGTCTTCCTAATTTTACTTTTATTAGATTGTCACTGTTAGCCCACAATGAGGTTCTCCAAGTTGGGAGTAATTGAACTACTGTTTTTTGGTCTTAATTGTCTGCTGTGATTTTTCCACTGCAGTCTTATGTATTGGAGTAAAGGTTAGAACTGAGTCACTGAACTGTTTTTGTGCCCAGAGATACACAGCAAAGTTTCTGATATTTGTTTTTTGCTTGGTACTAAAACGTCTAGCTTAGTCACAACATCTCCTCTCAATCATTGATCTTGAGAAGTGGGTAATACATTACAGACCTGCCAGATGATGCCCCATTCCTATTTCAGAAACAAGGTTAGACGTCCCCAGAGATCTTTCCTTACTTTGATGATTCCTTCCCTGATGTTCTCTTAGTTCTCCTTCCTTCCCTAAATACTTGAACATTCTTAGCCATGTTACTGTCACTGCTGTTATTTCACTCTACTCCAAGCCAACCTTCACCCTTATATCCTCAAACCTTTCTATCTGTCTCTTCAAACTTCCATGTGTTCAAAAAATAATTTGTTGTGACTTTTTGTTTTGTTTTGTTTTCCAAGAAAAAGAAATCCTGATTTTTTTCAGATAATTGGATCTGGTTCATTTTGTAGGTTGGTGTGGAGGAGGTGTTTTGGCTAAACCATCCTGGCACCATTCTGTTTTCCTGATTTCAAGATCAATGCTCTCATTTCCTGGCTGCTTTTTAAGATTATGAGAAGGTTGATACCATCTCTAGGAGTTTTCCTAAACTCCTCCATTTGAACTTAATTGTTGTATTGTGCTTTCTTTTTGCTTTTGTATTTCTTGTGTCAGATGGAGTAGTAAGGTTAATTTCTCTATCAGTGAACTTGTCATCATATCATATCATGTTGAAGTTCTTGCTCCAGTAGTTTACTCTTTTATGCTTTTTGTCTCCACTGGTTGCTTACCATCTACCTACACAAATGTTTAGGTATCCTCAAATATCTAATGATTCCTGCTCTTTAAATAATTCCCACTCCTTCACCACTTTCTCCAATTCTCCTAGGATTTTGTTCATAAAGTCTTTCTCTATCTTATATCCCTTAACAGTTTCATTCATTATTAAAATTTTAACTGACCTCTATACCAATGATTCCCAAATCTCTACCTTTTATCTTCACTTATTCTGCCATATTCCACCTCCTTCTAGGAAATATCTGTTAAATTTGTGTGTGTGTTTATATGTGGTCTCCTCTTACAATACAAAACTTATTAATTTCATTTTTATTTTTGGATCTTCTAGACCTCAATATCTGAAAAAATAGTAGGTTCTTTTAACACTTATTGATCAATTGATTTATATATTTCTGCAGTATGTATGAGATGGAAACTAATGGTGTCACACAAACTTAATAAGTAACAATAATAGAATTGTTTTATTAAAGCTTTTTGTTTGAAAAACATATGTATGGGTAATTCTTCAACACTGACCCTTAGAAAGCTTTCTGTTACAAATTTTCCCCCTAGTCCCCACCCCTCCCCTAGATGGCAGGAAATCCACTACTGCACAACTCAGTGCAGAAGGCCAAATGCAAACAATTGTGTTTCCTGCCATCTAGGGGAGGGGTGGGGACAAGGGGTGAAAATTTGTAACAGAAAGCTTTGTAAGGGTCAATGTTGAAGAACTAACCATACATATGTTTTCCAATTAAAAAGCTTTAATTAAAAAAAAAGAAAGAAAAAATGTGAAAGGTGACTACAAATAAAACTTTATTAATATATAAAGCAGTAATCACCAAAATCTCTCCTCTTTTATGATTTTTTTTTCCTGGCTCCCTTCAAAACTCAGATAAAATCCTATTCCATACACTAAGACTTTCTTAATCTTTTTTAATGCTTCCTAATAGGACTATACCTAATGTAACCTCTCTAGCCTTTGGTATACAAACACAATTGTTTGTATTTGGCTTTTTGCACTGAGTTGTGAGTCTTGCAAGGGGAAACTGTTTTTGACACTTTTCATAATTCCATTGTTTAGCATGATGTTTGACAAATAATCCCTTAATAAATTATTGTTGAATGCTTAATTTGTCTACTGATGAAATTAATGATTCTAACCCCCTCCTTTTACTCTCTTGGAAGAGCTGATGAATTCTTCCTTCATTTAAATGTAATTTCAAACCTTTTGGTTTCATTTTTATTTTACTGAGGTTCGCTTCCTCCAAGAACAAGTCAGTTCATTGGTCATTGATCAAGAATCTTACATTTAGAATGTCAACCATTAGATTAACTTGAATATATAGTCAAAGAATTTTGTGATTATTGGTAGCCTCTATATCCTCTTTAGTTACTCTGTCATTATTCCCCAAAAAGTGGAAAATGACTTTTCTTCTATTTCCTGGATTGCCATGATCAGTGGCCAAATCATTCATCATCTTGTGGCCAATTATGGATGCAAAAACTTTCCACATTTAACTATGCTGTTTGTTTGTCAGATGTCAGGAAGTCTCTGGCAGGTTTATGGACTAACCTTTCTAATCTAAGAGAACTTTCTATAACTTATATTTTATGGGTATAAAGTTATCCAGTTACTTAAACATTATCTTGAGAAAGTACATTAGGTCTTTTTAAG
>JAJPUD010028050.1:0-15006 GCA_023553655.1 Myrmecobius fasciatus
TATTTCTACTACTACCATTACTCCTCCTCCTGCTGCTGCTACTACTATTATAACTACCACCACAATAACTACTACCACTAGAATTCACAATGGCTGTTCTCTTTGGCAAAAGTTAGGTTTATTTAGGAGAAGAGCTTCCAGACAAAATGAAGAGGTAAAATAGACACCAGGAGTGGTAAAGATGAAATAGAATGGGAGAACAGATAGTGAACAAGGAAAGGGGTTTTAACAATTACCAAGGGAAAAGACAAGTTCCCCAGTGAACTCACAATTAACCAGGAGAAAGGGAACACTCCATGAGGTGGGAGTACACCATTGACTGGCAGGCTAAATCCATCGAGGAGTTTAGTCCCCTAAAAGAGTTAGGTAGTTATAAGAAGGAGAAAGTCACCATGAGGCGTGGGAAAGGTGAGAGGAAAGACCCCATGAGGCAGAATGCTGTGGGGGGCTAAGCCAAAGGGGATTCAGCAAAGATGGCGCAAGCCATGGGCAGATTTGTAGGGGAAATTTAATCTCAGGGGTTCGACTCTGATTGGATACAGTAAGATGGAGTTACCCAAGACCTCCACAGGGGGTGGGTATAAGACGGAGCTGATCCCCATCATTGCCCTTCCCTGCTTGCCTGAAGGAGTAATTTTATCAGTATTTCAGACTCTCTGCCAAGCCCACCTCTAGTTTCACAACCCTGTGATTTTCCTACTTTTTTAATTTGTTAAAGAAATCTTTTGAAAAGTGTTTTAGGGGTCCCTAAACAGGAGCGTCTAGCAGACTGCTATTGAAATTTTAGAGGCTAAATCCAGAGGTACTTGTTAAGTAGCATCCAGAAGCTGAGAGTAAAATACAGTGATCTGTGAGAAGAGGCCAAAGTTTGCTCACACCTTAGGGGTACAAAGTTGGTTATCAGGGCACAACAGTGAAGATGAGCAGTCAGTTTGCTTTCATAAAATTGATTTTTTTTGCCTAGCTTTTAATTTTTCATTAGTTGCATCTTCTAAGAAGATGGCACTAACATTCTCTACTCTCAGTTGCACTGCCTTAGAGTACCAGCTGGCTCTCCCAAACTGTTGTATCAATAACTGAATGTTCTGTGTCTAGTTACGGGCAGATAACTAGGCCAAATATTCATCTCATCCAATGATTCCCCAGTCCAGATGAAAACCATTAAGATCTTACTTCCATACTTGCATTTTGCTCATGGCTTTTAAGCTGATCACTTGCTCTAAATACAGAAATTTGCCATAAGAGAGAAAAGCAGGGACGTGATTATAAAAGGACAAAGCATGCTTCGTTCTGTTTGACTGAATCACAAATGGCCATACGAGCCATAACAATCCCACCCCATCGCCAGACTCCAGAGTAGGTGAGGAGCGTTCTTATATAGAGGAACACAACTGAGAAATCAGTATTAGAAAGATCTGGTCTAGAGGAGAGTTCAAAAAGCTGCCTTTCCAAATTTTTCCCAGATGCAAACAAACTTCCACCTGCCCCTTTGGAGAAGTTGGGTCTCATTTCTCTGGGGTGGTAGCTTTTCTTACTTATTGGTCCATCATCCGTACCTGGATTCAAACTCAAGAAAAATAACATTAGTTATGATCCCAAGACATTTTCTCTCAAGTCCCCCATCAGAGATTTAACAGATCTAAAAACAAACAAACAAAAAGACGTACAGATCATTTTGCATAACCTAAACCATCGCAGGGATATGGTAGTAGGCACTTCATGCCATGCTTTCCTTTCACATGCACAGCAGCAGGTGCAAGAAAAATTTAAAAAAAGTAGAAATTTTGCTAGAAAAGAACCAATACTGTCAGCTTCAAATCTTGCTCTGGGTATTTAAAAAAGTTGCAGATCATGTCAATACAGACTAAATAAATGTGAAACTGTGGCAGAAGGGATGGGTTTTGAAATAATCATTTTCAGAGGACTTAAAAGTTAGGCAAGAATAACAATCTCTAAGAAACTTCTCTTAGAAAAAGTTCCTTTATTACTAAGGAGGCAAAGTCTTGATATAGCATCTGATCTTAGTAGGTGTTCAGCAATACACAAATGATTTTGCTCTACGATCAACAAACAGACTTGAGATGTGAAACTATCCTTTTAAATAATGGAAGCAATTGAAAAGTGAAGAACTTTCCTTTAACCAGCAGAGGGCCCAGAAACAGGCTGAGGAGTAAGTGGGGTTCTTTCCATCAGGCCAGTGGGCATGGAGGGAGGTCTCAGGTGGGCTAAGAGCAGTCCCCTCCCCACCACACCCAGTGAGGGAGGAAGGATGGATTATGCCCTCATATTCCAAGGCCAACTGATCTAAAATAAAACCACAAACTTATGCACATTTTTTATTTTATTATAAAATCCTTCTTTTATTTTATTATAAAATCCTTTTTATTATTTACAGTTTTGAGTTCCCAATTTCATACAACTGCCAAAAATTCTCATCAAGAATTTTCAGAAGTGATAGCCTAATTGTGACACTAAGGTGAGTTTGGTTTTTTCTGCTCTGTCTTTTTAAATAATGGAAGCAATTTTAAGGTGAAGAGATTTCAAAACTATTTCACCTGTGTAAGTGAATTTTATCTGGAGGACTAAGCTCTTTGCCAAGGACTGATGACCTTGCTAGCTTCACTTTGCTAGCAGGAGAGGGAAGGAGTAAACCTGGAGCTGAGAGCCGGGTGGGGAGGGGGGAAAGGATGCTTCCTTTCCGTTCAAATTTTTCTCTTCCATCTCTTCAAGTAAATCGCTTTCTCTATTTAAGGGGGGGGGGAATCAAGACCATCTTAAAGACAATCTTAAAATTCAGAACATAGACGATCGCTAAATAATTTGGGGGGAATCTTCACACAACTTATAGGACATGTCCCCCAGAGCTGACAGAATTTTAAAACATAGTTCATACAACTTTACAAATCTCACGATATACAACTTAGAAAGCAACATAACACATTATATCTCATCAAATTAGAGGAGATACAAACATGTGAAGGTATACATGTGTAGGTTGAAGGTATCTGTAGGTTGAATAAATTAGCAGAGAATGTTGCTTTAAGGTCAAATTTTTAGCTTAAGATCAAATCAGATACAGATTTAAGTTCCTAGGAGCAATATGTTAAAGACTAATGTGCACAGATTTCTAAAATCTAATGGAATTTACAGTTTTAGCCCACACTAGTTAATAGTGATTGTCTTATACAATTTAGAATCAGATTTCCAATTTAAACATACACAAATTTAAAGCTGCAGCTTTGGGAGAAACTTTTTAAATGCCAGTTTTTTCAAAAGTATAACATTCAAATTTGTTCTCTTGGAGCCCCAAATTTTAAGGTCGCAGTAAACTGTTTGAGACACGAAGTAAAGACACAGGTTGGCAGTTTTCCCAGATGTCAGCCGTTTTCCCCGAAACTATGTACAAAAAGCCAAAATCCAAACCCATGAATGGCTTATATTTGAGACTTTTAGGGTTAACTTTTCTCTACCCTCCTGTTTACTCCTTCTGAAGTTAGAGATGGAGGGAAGGGGGAAAAGTCTTAAGGGGCTAGGTGAGCCTCCTAAGATCTCCCCTAGCCAAATGGAGGCAGTCTTTTTCTAGAGAGAGGTGGGAAAGACTGCTTATTTCTACTATCTATGATCTTCCACAGAGTCCGGTGAGGTGGGTTTTAGCACCTTGGGGGTCCCAAGCCTGTCACCAGGGCATGGGGGATGTTGGGGAGCCTACCTTCCATTAGAGTCAGACTGGACAGACTGTCTTAGAAGCCTGGACCTAATGATCAAGCCAGAGTGTTGACTTGGCCATTCCACAAGCTTCTTTAAGGGAGAGAAGCTAAAGAAGGAGTCCCCCTTTTCAAGCAGGTAATCATGGAGGCTGTTTTTATCTCTTGAAAACTTTTAAGAAAATGCAGATTAATTTGAAGTGCAAACAGAAGACAGACTGTCATGGACAGGCTCTGAGAGGCCGGACAGGCAAACACAGAGACAACACAGAAAGTGGGCATTTTAAGTCCTGGATGGCCACACGTTATATTTGGTCACTTTTGTAATGTGGAAGGACATACAACAATGTACAACACCCCTAGAAAACCAAAAACCAAAATCCTACTCTCAAGTAGTCTCACCTACTCAATCAGTGTGCCCAGAGAGAAGTAGGGATATGCAATTATCTTCAGAAAGGGATGTTACTTATTTGGGGACATCCCCCTATTTTACATCCATCACTCACCACCCAGTGAGTAAAGTGATAATGAGTGTACCCTGAGTATTACTAGGTTCCCAGTTATACCCCAACTTAGTTGACCTTTCAGCAACACGGTCAGAGAGTTCTGAGCATCAAATGATGAGATTGATGTAGGCACCTAATAATAAGATTGAGGAGAGCAATTGGCACCAAACATTGGGGTTCAGCCACGTAAAGAATTCACAATGGCCTTTCTCTCAGGAAAAACACAAGTTAATTAAGGAGAAGAGGTTACAGACAAAATGAAGAGGTACAGTAGGTACACCAGGAGTGGTAAATATGAAATAGAATGGGGGAGCAGATAGTGAGCAAGGAAAGGGGTTTTAAAATTACCCAGGGAAAAGACAAGTTCCCCAGTGAACTCACAATTAACCAGGAGAAAGGAACGATCCATGAGGTGGGAGTACACCATTGACTGGTAGGCTAAATCCATCGAGGAGTTTAGCCTTCTAAAATGTTAGCTATAAGAAGGAGAATATCACCATGAGGTAGAATATTGTGGGGCACTAACCAAAAAGGGATCCAGCAAAGATGGTGTGGGCCTCGGGCAGATTAATTGGGGAAATTTAACCTCAGGGGTTTGACTCTGATTGCATATAGTAAGGTGGGATTGCCCAAGACCTCCACAGGGGGTGGGCCTGTAAGACTGAGCTGATTCCCATCACTGCTCTTCCCTGCTTGCTTCAGGGAGTAATTTTTTATTTTTTATTAAAGCTTTCTTTTTCTTTTTTTAAATTTCTTTTTAAAAACATTTTATTTTATTTGTAAAACATATGTATGGGTACTTTTTCAACATTAACCCTTACAGAGCTTTCTATTACAGATTTTTCCCCCCAACTCCCCACCCGTCCCCTAGATGGCAGGATATCCACTATGTGTTAATTATGTTAAAATATTTGGCAAATCGAATATATGTATCCATATTTCCAAACTTATTGTTGTGCAAGAAAAATCATATCTAAACAGAAGACATATCAGATAAAGGAAACACAATGTAAGCAAACATCAATCAAAAGTATGAGAATGTTATGTTGTGGTCCGCATTTCACATCCCTCTCTCTGGGTGTATATGGCTTTCTTCACTGAACAATTAGAGCTGGTTTGAAACATTTCATTGTTGCAGAGAGCCATGTCCATCAGAATTGATGGTCATATAGTATTGTTGTTGCCGTGTGTAATGATCTCCTGGTTCTGCTGATTTCACTCAGCATCAGTTCATGCAAGTCTCTCCAGGCCTCTCTGAAATCGTCCTGCTGGTCGTTTCTTACAGAACAATAATATTCCATAATATTCATATACCATAATTTATTCAGCCATTCTCCAATTGATGGGCATCCATTCAGTTTCCAGTTTCTAGCCACTACAAAAAGAGCTGCCACAAACATTCTTGCACATGTGGGGTCCTTTCCTTCTTTTATGATTTCTTTGGGATATAAGACCAATAGAAACGCTGCTGGGTCAAAGGGTATGCACAGTTTGATAACTTTTTGAGCATAGTTCCAAATTGCTCTCCAGAATGACTGTATCCGTTCACAACTCCACCAACAATGCATCAGTGTCCCAGCCTTCCCACATCCCCTCCAACATTCATCATTAACTTTTCCTGTCATTTTAGCCAATCTGACAAGTGTGTAGTGCTACCTCAGGGTTGTCTTGATTTGCATTTCTCTGATTAATGGTGATTTGGAGCACCTTTTTATATAACTACAAATAGTTTTAATTTCATCCTCTGAAAATTGTCTGTTCATATCCTTTGACCATTTATCGATTGGAGAATGGCTTGAATTTTTATAAATATGAGACAATTCTCTATATATTTTAGAGATGAGACCTTTATCAGAACCCTTAAATGTAAAGATGATTTCCCAATTTATTGCTTCCCTCCTAATCTTGACTGCATTGGTTTTATTTGTACAAAAACTTTTTAACTTAATATAGTCAAAGTTATCTATCTGGTTTTCAATTAGGAGATTCAGTTCTTCTTTGGACATAACTTTATTCCATCTCTATAGGTCTGAGAGGTAAACTATATTACGTTCCTCTAATTTACTTATAGTATGACTCTTTATATCCAGATCATGAACCCATTTAGATCTTGTCTTGGTATGTGGTGTTAGATGTGGGTCAAGCCCTAATTTCTTCCACACTAGTTTCCAATTTTCCCAGCAGTTTTTGTCAAATAGTGAGTATTTATCCCAGAAGCTGGGGTCTTTTGGTTTATCAAAGACTAAATTGCTATAGTTATTGCCTAGTTTGTCTTGTGATTCTATCCTATGCCACTGATCGACTGCTCTATTTCTTAGCCAGTACCAAATGGTTTTGATGACCGCTGCTTTGTAATATAGTTTTAGATCTGGTACAGCAAGTACACCATCATCAGCCTTTTTTTTTCATTAATTCTCTTGAAACTCTTGACCTTTTGTTCTTCCAAATGAATTTTGCTACTATTTTTTCTAAATCTGTAAGATAGTTTCTTGGGAGTTTGATTGGTATGGCACTAAATAAGTAAATTAGTTTGGGTAGTATTGTCATTTTTATTATATTTGCTCGGCCTACCCATGAGCATTTTAAGTTTTTCAATTGACTAGGTCTGATTTTATTTGTGTGGAAAGTGTTTTGTAGTTTAGTTCGTATAGTTCCTGACTTTCCCTTGGCAGATAAATTCCCAAATATTTTATACTATCAACAGTTATTTTGAATGGAATTTCTTTTTGTATCTCTTCCTGCTGAACTTTATTGGTAATATATAAAAATGCTGATGATTTATGTGGATTTATTTTGTATCCTGCAACTTTGCTAAAGTTGTGAATTGTTTCTAGTAGTTTTTTAGTTGAGTCTTTAGGGTTCTCTATGTATATCATCATGTCATCTGCAAAGAGTGATAGTTTGGTTTCCTCATTACCTACTCTAATTCCTTTAATCTCTTTTTCTTCTCTTACTGCCAAAGCTAACATTTCTAAGACTATATTAAATAATAATGGTGACAGTGGACAGCCTTGTTTCACTCCTGATCTTATTGGGAATGGTTCTAGTTTGACTCCATTACATATGATGTAAAGCTTTATTTTTCAAAACATATGCATGGATAATTCTTGTTCACTGATGCTTGCAAAAACTTGTATTCCAATTTTTCCTCCCTTCCCCTCCCCCTTCCCCTATATGGCAAGTAGTCCAATATATGTTAAACATGATAGAAATATATGTTAAATCCAATATATACATACATATTAATACAATTATCTTGCTGCACAAGAAAAATCAAATCAAACTGGAAAAAATGAGAAAGAAAATAAAATGCAAGCAAACAACAAAACGGTGAAAATACTATATTGTGATTCACACTCAGTTCTCACAATTCTCTCTCTGGTTGTAGAGGGTTCTCTTCATCACAAGATCATCTCATTGTTGAAGAGAGCCACATACGTCAGAAGTGATCATTTTATAATATTGCTCTTGCTCTTGCCACGTACAGTGATCTCCTGCTTCTATTCACTTCACTCAGCATCGGTTCCCGTAAGTCTCTCCAGGCCTCACTGAAATCATTCTGCTGATAACATTCATATGCCATAACTTAACCATTCCCCGTCTGATCATCCATTCAGTTTCCAGTTCCTTCCCACTACAAAAAGGGCTGCTACAATTGTTGCACATGTCGGGGTCCTTTTCCCTTTTTTATGATCTCTTTGGGATACAGACCCAGTAGTGAGACTGCTAGATCAAAGTGTATGCACAGTTTGATAGCCATTTAGGTATAGTTCCAAATTGCTTTCCAGAATGGTTAAATCACTTCACAATTCCACCAACAATGTATTAGTGTCCCAGTTTTCCCACATCCCCTCCAATATTCATTATCTTTTCTTGTCACTTTTGCCAATCTGAGAGGTGTGAGGTGGCACCTCAGAGTTGTCTTCATTTGCATTTCTCTGATCAATAAGGATTTAGAGCACTGTTTCATGTGTTCAGTTTCTTCATCTGAAAATTTCTGTATCCTTTGACCATTTATCGATTGGAGAATGGCTTGAATTCTTATAAATTTGAGTCAATTCTCTACGTATTTTGGAAATGAGGCCTTTATCAGAACCCTTGAATGTAAAAATGGTTTCCCAGTTCATTGCTTCCTTTCTAATCTTGTCTGCATTAGTTTTGTTTGTACAAAAACTTTTTAATATAATCAAAATTATTTTGTGATCAATAATGAGCTCCAGTTCTTCTTTGAAGAGGTAAACTATCCTATGTTTTTCCCATTTGTTTACCATATTACTATATCTAAATCATTAGCCCATTTCGACCTTATCTTGGTATAGGGTGTTAGATGTGGGTCAATGCTTAGTATCTACCATACTAGTTTTCAATTTTCCCAGCAGTTTTTGTCAAATAGTGAGTTCTTATCCCAAAAGCTGGGGTCTTTGGGTTTGTCAAAAAAACTAGATTACTATATTCATTGACTATTTTGTCCTGTGATCCTAGGCTATTCCACTGAATGACTACTCTCTTTCTTAGCCAGTATCAAAATAGTTTTGATGACCACTGCTTTCTAATAGTTACATTTATTTGCATTTTTGCATTAATTCCCTTGAAATTCTTGATCTTTTGTTCTTCCAGATGAACTTTATTATTTTTTCTAGCTGTGAAGTAATTTCTTCGGATTCTGATTGGTAGGACATTAAATAACTTCTTTAATTTAGGTAGCATTGTCATTTTTATTATATTCATTCAGCCTACCCAAGAGCACTTGACATTTTTCCAATTGTTTAGATCTGACTATTTGTGTGAAAAGTGTTTTGTAGTTGTGTTCATATAGTTCCTGACTTTGCCGTGGCAGATAGACTCCAAAATATTTTACGTTATCAACAGTTATTTTAAATGGAATTTCTCTTGGTATCTCTTGATGCTGGACTTTGTTGGTAATATATAAAAATGCTGATGATTGATGTGGATTTCTTTTGTATCTTGCAACTTTGCTGAAGTTGTGAATTGTTCACAGTAGGTTTTTTAGTTGCTTCTCTAGGGTTTTCTAAGTATGCCATCATAGCTGCAGAGTGATAATTTGGTTTCCTCATGACCTACTCTAATTCCTTTAATCTCCTTTTCTTCTCTTATTGCCAAAGCTAACATTTCTAATATAATATTTAATAGTAATGGTGATAGTGGGCAGCCTTTTTTTCACTCCTGATCTTATTGGGAATGGTTCTAGTTAGTCTTCATTATAGATGATGCTTGATAATGGTTTTAAATAGATGTTACTATTGTAAGGAAAAGTCCATTTATTCCTAGACTCTCTGGTGTTCTTAATAGGAATGGGTGTTGGATTTTATCAAATTCTCTTCCTGCATCTATTGAGATAATCATTATGTTTTTTTGTTAGTTTGGCTATTAATATAATTGATTATGCTGTTAATTTTCCTAATATTGAACCATCCCTGCATTCCTGGTATAAATCCTACTTGGTCATAGTGTATTATCCTGGGGATGACTTTCTGTAATCTCTTTGCTAATATTTTATTTAAAATTTTTGCATCAATATTCATTAAGGAGATTGGTCTATAATCTTTCTCTGTTTTTGTTCTACCTGGATTAGTTATCAGTACCATGTCTGTGTCATACAAAGAATTTGATAGGAGTCTTTTCCCTATTTTTTCAAATAGTTTATATAGTATTGGAATTTATTATTCTTTGAATGTTTGGTAGAATTCATATGTAAATCCATCTGGCCCTGGAGATTTTTTCTTAGGGAGTTGATTAATAGCTTGTTCTATTTTTTTTTCTACAATGGGACTATTTAATTTATTTCCTCTTCTGTTAATCTGGGCAATCTATATTTTTGTAGATATTCCTCCATTTCACTTAGGTTATCAAATTTTTTGACATAAAGTTGGGCAAAATAGCTCCTAATTATTGCTCCAATTTTTGCTTTTTGGGTGGAAAGTTCTCCCTTTTCATTTTTGAGACTAACAATTTGGTTTTTCCTTTTTCCTTTTTGTAATCAAATTAACTAAAAGTTTATTTATTTTGTTATTTTTTCATACAAGCAACTCGGTCTTATTTATTCAATAGCTTTTTTACTTTTATTTTATTACTCTTCCCTTTTATTTATTTTATTTATTTTTTTGCTTGTTTTGCTGAGGCAATTGGGGTTAAATGACTTGCTCAGGATCACACAGCTAGGAAATGCTAGGTGTCTAAGACCAGATTTGAACTCAGGTGCTCCTGACTTCAGGGCTGGTGCTCTATCCACTATCCCACCTGGCTGCCCCTTCTCTTTTATTTTTAAAATTTCCAGTTTGGTATTTAATTGGGGGGGTTAATTTGTTCTTTTTTCTAGCTTTTTTATTTGCATGCTCAATTCATTGATTTTCTGTCTCTAGATTTTATGGAAGTAAGCATCTAGATATATAAAATTTCCCCTAATAACGGCTTTGGCTGCATCCCACAAATTTTGGTATTTTGTCTCATTGTCTTTCTTTTGGATGAAATTTTGATTGTGTCTATGATTTGCTGTTTCACCCATTCATTCTTTAGGATTAGACTAGTTTTTCCCCTGGCCTTTTATTGCATGTAACTTTTATCGCATCATGATCTGAAAAATGCATTTATTATTTCTGCCTTTCTGCATTTGATTTTGTGGTCTTTATGCTCTAATATATGTTCAATTTTTGTATAGGTTCCATGAAGTGCTAAGAAAAAAGTATATTCTTTTCTGTTTGCATTCAATATTCTCGTAAGATCTATCATACCTAACTTTTCTAGAATTCTGCTTATCTCCTTAACTTCTTATTTATTTTGTGGTTCGATTTGTCTAGTTCTGAGGGAGCTAGGATGAGATCCCTCACTAATATAGTTTTGCTATCTATTTCTTCTTGCAACTCTCTAACTTCTTCTTTAGGAATTTAGATGCTATACCATTTGATGCATATATGTTTAGTATTGATATTGCTTCATTATCTATGATACCCTTGAGCAAGATATAGTTTCCCTTCTTATCTCTTTTAATTAGGTCTATTTTTGCTTTTGCCTGGTCTGAGATCAAGGTTAAGTAAGTGAGAGATAACTCGAAGAGAGAACATTAATATCTGGAGGTGGGGAGTCTGTGGGAGGGACAAATGAAAAGTTTCCCATAGTAGACTGGTTACGCATACAAAAACCTTGAAGGAAAGTAGGGAATCTAAGAGGCAGAGAGGAGAGTGTTCTAAGAGTAAGGTACAGCCAAAGTAAAGGCAAGTAGATGGGAGATGAAAGATGCTGAATACTGGGCAAGAGCTGGCAGGCCAGTTTGAAACACTGTTTTGGTTTGTGTTTTTGTGTGTGTGTGTGTGTGTGTGTGTGTGTGTGTGTGTGTACAGACAATTCTTGTTTTGCATAAGTTTACATTATATAAATACTTCCCCTGCTTTGCATAGCAGACCCCCCACTGCCTGGGCTCCAGCCTTCAACAAGGACTGCTGGGCCTGTAGCCAAAACAACAGCAGGCAGGTACAGCAGAAACCATGGCATTACCTCTAGAGAAAAGGAAGGGCTGCCACCTACTGTGGTTAAGACAAGAAACACAAGGCCAAGTTGCCATTCAGGAAAACTCTGCTGTTGCCTAGAGGATTCAGGTGGTGCAACACAGCTGTAAAGAAGACAATAAACATGAGGCAAGGGTTAGGGACCCTCTGCCTATTTGCCAGCATGTGAAGAAGACTCCAAGCACAGGGCCGAATGTCCATTCTAGGAAAACAGACTATTGCTTGGAGAGAATAAACCCCTGACAAATTTCCAGTCTGGGAAACTAGGTTGTTTCCTAGAGAGAGCAGGTAGGACTACACCTTGCTGGAAATAAGACACTAAACACAGGGCCAAATTGCCAGTCTGGGCACTTTGAAGCTGTTGCCTAGAGGGAACAGATCTGTCTACCCCCTGCTAGGAGCATCACACCAAACACAGGATGCCATGTGGGGCTACCCCTGCTGTGAGCAATACACCAAAATGGAGGCTGGCCGGATTGAAAATTTCTCAAATATTCTGATGGAAGGTGGGACGATCATATAGGATATTACCCGTAGAGCAAAGAAAGGGCTACTCCTACCGTGAGCAAGACCTCAATCACAAGGTTACCCTAGAAAATTGCCAGCTTGTGAAACCACACTATGGCCCGGAAGGTTCTTTTGGGCTATTCTTTGCTGTAAAAACAGTGGGGGCAGCCCCTGCCAATGTGCCATTCTAGAAACCACCAGAAAATCAACTGAACAGAACGGAAATGTGTACCCCTTTTGTGAAGAAGACATCAGACACAAAGGTAATTTGCAATTCAGGGAAAGTGGCATGTTCCCTGGAAGGAAAATATGGGACTCACCCATGCTGTGATCAAGACACTAACAAGGGGTAGGGCCTTGCCAATTTGCCAGTCAATCAAAGGAAACTGTGCCACTAAGGAACCCTGAGGTTATACTTACCTGTGAGCCACAAAACAAAGTGAAAAGGGCAACCTACCCAATTGTCAGTCTTCCTCCCTTGGCTGTTGCCTGGAGCAAAAAGGTGGGGCTGCCCACTACTTTCAGGACCCAACAGAAAAGTTGTCTGACAGATTGGCAGGTCAGAAACTGGGAGCAAAACCCCAAACACGAGTCAACCTTGGGGAACTGCCCGACTGGGGAATAAGGTTGTGCCCTGGAGAGAACAGGCAGTGCTCTCCCTGCCTGTGAGGAAGACTCCAACACATGGGGCCCCTACCAAATTTCCAGTGTGGTAAACCCGTAAAGGATAAGTGGGGTGACCCCTTGTGTGAGCGAGCCACGAAACACATTGGCCCCTGCCAAATTGCTAGGGTGGCCAACCCGGCTGTGGGCAGGTGGGGCTACCCTCTATTGTGAATAATAAAGGGAATAGAAAAGGCCCCTGCCACCTTTCCAGTGGGGCCAACTCAAAGCATTTGCTTAGAGACACCAAGTCTGGCAATCCCCAGCTGATCCCCCCCAAAACCATGCAATACATAGGGTACCCTTGCCAATGTGCAGTGGAGCAACACAGGTTATTTCTTGGTGAGATGAGAAGGGGCTAACCCCTGCAGTGAGAGTGCTCTAAATGGGGTCTCCCTGCAAATTGGCACTCTGGTCAACCAGATATTTTTCTGAAAAGTACAGCTGGGCCTACATAGTAGTGTCAGCAACACACAAAATGCAGGGCCCTGCCTCATTTCCTGTCTGGGAAAACAGATTTTTATCTAGAGGGAATCAAAAAGTCTATCTCCTATGGTGAGGGAGCTTTCAAACACAGGGGCTCCCGCCAAACTGCCAGTCCGGTAAATCAGTCTCTTTCCAGAAAGAAAAGGGAGGCACTCTTTGCTGTGAGCAACACACCAAACACAGTGAACCCTGCCAGATTTCCATTCTGGAAAAGCAGGTTGTTGCCAAGAGACAGCAGGTAGGACAACCGCCTGCTGGGAATAAGACACCAAATACAGGACCAAATTGCCATTCAGGAAATGAAAATGTTCCCTGGAGGGAAAAATGGGACTCACCCATGTTGTGAGCAAGACACCAACAAGGGATAGGTTCCTGCCAATTTGCCAGTCAATCAAAGAAAGCTTTACCCCAAAGAATGCTTAAGGCTATGCTTACCTGTGAGCCACAAGCCAAAGTGAAAGGGACAACCTACCAACTTGTCACTCTGCCTGCCCCCACCGTTGCTTGCAGAATACACGTGGGGCTCCCCGCTACTGTAAGCAGGCAACCCAAGGGGTGTCTGAAAGATTGGCAGGGCAGAAACTGGGGGCAAGACCCCAAATACCAGGCACCCTTGAGGAATTACAAGACTGGGGAACAAGGTTTAAGCCTGGAGAGAACAGGCGATGACCTTCCCAGCTGTTAGAAAGATTCCAACACCTGGGGCCCCTACCAAATTTCCAGTCTGGCAATACTGGAAAGGATACGTGGGGTGACTCCCTGTGTGAGCAAGACACCAAACACCTTGGCCTCTGCCAAATTTCTAGGGTGCCCTACCAGACTGTTGCCAGGTGGGGCTATCCTCTGTTATGAATAACAAAGGAAATCAAAAAGGTCCCTCCCACCTTTCCAGTGGGGAGAACTCAAAGCAGTTGCTTAGAGATACCAAGTTTGGCAAATTCCAGCTGATTGCCCATAAAACCATGCAATGCATAGGGTACCCTTGCCAATGTCCAGTCAAGCAAAACAGGTTATTTCTTGGCGAGATGAGAAAGGGCTACCCCCTGCAGTGAGAGTGCTCTAAATGGAGTCCCCCTGTAAATAACCACTCTGGTAAACTAGGTTTTTTCTCACAAGAACAGATGGGAGTTCCTCATATTGTCAGCAATACACCAAACACAAGGCCCTGCCTCCTTTCCCATCTGGGAAAACA
Source organism: Myrmecobius fasciatus (assembly GCA_023553655.1). Lineage (NCBI taxonomy): Eukaryota > Metazoa > Chordata > Mammalia > Dasyuromorphia > Myrmecobiidae > Myrmecobius > Myrmecobius fasciatus. The sequence goes on from JAJPUD010028050.1 coordinate 14,579, forward strand.
GGTTTTTATCTAGAGGGAATCAAAAAGTCTACCTCCTATGGTGAGGGAGCTTTCAAACACAGGGGCTCCCGCCAAACTGCCAGTCTGGCAAATCAGTCTCTTTCCCAGAAAGAAATGGGAGGCACCCTTTGCTGAGAGCAACACACCAAACACAGCAAACCCTGCCAAATTTCCATTCTGGAAAAGCAGGATGTTGCCAAGAGAGAGCAGGTAGGACAACTGCCGGCTGGGAATAAGATACCAAATACAGGACCAAATTGCCATTCAGGGAATGAGGGATGTGCCCTGGAGGCAAAAGATGGGGCTCACCCATGGGGTTAGCAAGACAACAACAAGGGGTGGGGACCTGCCAATTTGCCAGCCAATTAAACAAAGCTTTGCCCAAAGAACCCCTGAGGCTATGCTTACCTGTGAGCCACAAACCAAAG
>JAJPUD010028051.1:0-15005 GCA_023553655.1 Myrmecobius fasciatus
TTTTTTTGCAAAGGTCAATGTTGAAAGGTCACTCATATGTTTTGCAAATAAAAAGCTTTATAAAAAAAAATTTTCCACCTCCATGAAGTCTTAAAACTTCAACTAACATTAATGTCTCCTATGTCATCATACTCATTTCTAAGACCACACAGTTGGTCACTTAATTACATTCAGTATAGTCCATGGTAATATTCCCACTGCCTTGCCTTAATGTTCCCCTCTCCCCACTTAGTAATATTTATTTTTTTCCAATTACATGTAAAGATAATTTTCATTATTCATTTTTGTAAGATTTTGAGTTCCATTTTTTTATTCATGTTTCCCTTCTTCCCTCTCCCCAAGACAGAAAACAATATGATATAGGTTCTACATGTACAATCACTATAAATATATTTCCACATTAGTTATGTTATAAAATAAAAATTAGAACAAAAGCAAAAAACAGAAGAAAAAAGAGAAAATAATATGCTGTGATCTGCAATCAATCTCTGTAGTTCTTTCTTTGGATGTGAATGGTATTTTTGAACACATTCAATTAGATCATTGAATTGCTGAGAAGAACTAAGTCCATCATAGTTGATTATCAAATGATCTTGCTGTTATTGTGTACAATGTTTTTCTGGTTCTGCTCACTTCACTCAGCAACTATTTATGTAAGTCTTTCAAGGTTTTTCTGAAATCAGTCTGCTCATTATTTCTTATAGTAACCACAGTATTCCATTGCATTTATATACCATACCATATCTAGCCACTTCCATACTGATAGGCATTCCCTTTATTTCTAATTCTTTGCCACCATAAAAAGAGCTGCTACAAATATTCTTGCACATGTGGGCCCTTTTCCCTTTTTATGATCTCTTTGGGATACATACCCAGTACAGACATAGGTAGATCCAAGGGTATGCACAGTTTGGTAGCCCTTTGGGCATAGTTTAAAATTATTCTCCAATATGGTTGGATCAATTCATAACTCCACCAACAATACATTAGTGTTCCAGTTTCCCCACATCCCTTCCAACATTTGTCATTATTTTTTCATGTCATCTTAGCCAATCTGAGAGGTATGAAATGGTACCTCAGAGTTGTCTTAATTTGCATTTCTCTAATCAATAGTGATTTAGAGCATTTTTTTCTATATGACTAGAAATAGCTTTAATCTCTTCATCTGAAAATTGTCTGTTCATATACTTTGACCATTTATCAATTGAGGAATTGTTTGTATTCTTATAAATTTGAGATAATCTCTATATATTTTAGAAATAAAGTATTTGTCAGAAATATTGGATGTAAATTCTGTCCCCTGCCCCAGTTTTCTGCTTCCCTTCTATTCTTGGCCACATTGGTTTCATTTGTATAAACCTTTTCAAATTTAATGTAATCAGAACTGTCCATTTTGCTTTTCATAATGTTTTCTAGTTCTTCTTTGGCCATGCATTCCTTTCTTCTCCACAGATCTGAGAAGTAGACTAACCCTTGCTCTATTACTTTGCTTATAGTATCACCTTTTAGGTCTAAATCACGAAACCATTTTGACCTTATCTGGGTATGAGTGTGAATGTTTAAGCCTAGTTTCTCACATATTATTTTCTAGCTTTCCCAGCAATTTTTGTCAAATAGTGGGTTCTTCTCCCAGGAACTGGAGTGTTTGTTTTATCAAACAATTTTGCCATGTGTATCTAATCTATTCTACCAATCTTCTACTCTATTTCTTAACCGGCATTAATGGTTTTGATGACTGCCAGTTTAACATTTAGTTTTATATATGGTATGGCTAAGGCTGCCCTTCTTTTATATTTTTCATTAATTTATTTGATATTCTTAACCTTTTGTTCTTCCAGATGAATTTTGTTATTATTTTTTCTAGCTCTATAAAATATTTTTGGCAGTTTGAATAGTGTGGCCCTGAATAGGCAGATTAATTTAGGTAGAATTGTCATTTTATTATATTCACTTAGCCTATCCATGAGTAATTGATATTTCCCCAATTGTTTAGATCTGACTTTATTTATGCAAATAGGGTTTTGTAATTGTATTCAGATAGTTCCTAGGTTTGTCTCTCAGAGAGACTCCCAAATATTTTATATTATCTACAGTTATTTTAAATAGAATTGCTCTTTCTATCTCCTACTGTAGGGCTTTGTTGATAAATGCTAATATCAAAATGCTAATGATTTATATAGGTTTATTTTATATCCTGCAAGCTTGCTAAAGTTGTTAATTATTTCTAGTAGTTTTTTAGTTGATTTCCTAGGATTCTATAAGTATATTATCATATCATCTGAAAAGAGTGATAGTTTTGTTTCCTCATTGTCTACTCTAATTCTTTCAATTTCTTTTTTTTCTCTTATTGCTAAAGCTAAATTTCTAATACAATACTGAATAATAATAATAATAGGCATCCTTGTTTCACCCCTGATTTTATTGGGAATGCTTCTGGCTTGTCTCCATTACATATAATGCTTGGTAATGGTTTTAGATAGATGCTACTTATCATGTTAAGGAAAATTTCATTTATTCCTACACTCTCTAGTATTTTTATTAGAAATGGGTGCTGTATTTTGTCAAATGTGTTTTCTGCTTTTATTGAGATATTCATATGATTTATGTTAGCTTTGTTATTTGTTGGTTAATTATGCCAACAGTTTCTCTGATATTGAACCAGCCTTGCATTCCTGGTATAAATTCTACTTGGTCATAATGTATTATCCTGGGGATAATTGCTAATATTTTACTTAATATTTTTGCATCATTATTTATTAGGAAAATCAGTCCCAATTTTTCTTTCTCTATTTTGACAATTCCTGGTTTAGGTATCAATATAATATCTGTATAATAAAAGGAATTTTGGTAGGACTCCATCTATTTTTCTACATAGTTTACATAGTATTGCAATTTATTTTTCTTTTAAGTATTTGGTAGAATTCACTTTGGAGATTTTTTTTAGTAAGTTCATTAATAAATTGTGCAATTTCTTTTTCTAAAATGGGATTATTTAAGTATTTTATTTCCTCTTCTGTTAATCTGAACAGTTTATATTTTTGTAAATATTCATACCTTTCAATTAGGTTGTCAAATTTATTGGCATACAGTTGGACAAAATAACTCCCAATTATTGCTTTAATTCCCTCTTCATCTGTGGCAAATTCACCCTTTTCATTTTTGATATTGGTAATTTGGTTTTCTTCTTTCCTTTTTCTAATCAAAATAATCAAAGTTTTATCTATTTTGTTGATTTTTTTGATCAAGCCAACTGTTAGTTTTATTTATTACTTCAACAATTTTCTTACTTTCAGTTTTGTTAATCTCTACTTTGATTTTCAGAATTTCTAATTTTGTATTTAATTGGGGGTTTGTAAATTTTTTTTTCTAGTTTTGTTTTTAATTTGCATGCTCAACTAATTGATCTCTTTCTCTATTTTTTCATGAAAGCACCTTAGAGATATAGAATTTTCCCTAAGTGCTACTTTGGCTGTAAATCATAAATTTTGATAGTTTGTCTCATTATTGTCATTCTCTTAGATGAAATTATTTCTATGATTTGCTGTTTGACCTACTCATTCATTAGGATTAGATTATTTTCCAAATAATTTTTGTCTATTTTAATATTGTCTTTTATTACACATATTTTTATTGCATCATGATATGAAAAGGATTAATTTAATATTTCTGCCTTTCTGCATTCTATTCTGATGTTTTTGTGCCATAATATATGGTTCATTTTTGTTTAGGTGCCACATATTACTGATAATAAGGTATATTCCTTTCTATCTCCATTCAATTTTCTTCAAAGGTCTATCATACCTAGGTTTTCTAAAATTCTATTCACATCCTTAACTTGTTTCTTGTTTGTTTTGTGATTAGGTTTATCTAGTGTTGATAGAGGGATGTCAAAATCCCTCACTAATACGGTTTCTTCCTGAAACTCAAATAGCTTGTTCTCTAAGAATTCGGTTGCTATATCATTTGATACATATATGTTTAGTTATGATAGCACTTCATTACCTATGGTACTCTTTAGCAAGGTGAAGCTTCCTTCCTTAATTTATTCTTTTTTTTCTTTTGTTTTGTCTGAGACCAGAAGGACTATCCTTGATCTAAAAAAATCACCTGAAGCATAATATATTCTGTTCCATCCTTTTACTTTTATTCTGTCTTTTTGCTTCAAATGTGTTTCTAATAAACAAAATATTGTAGGATTCTGAATTTTAATCCACAGAGCTATCCACTTTCATTTTATGGGAGAGTTCATACCATTCACATTCATAGTTAAGATTACTAAGTTTGTTTTTCCTACCATTCTATTTTTTCCTATTTATGTTTTTCTCTCTCTTTTCACCCTTTCACTCTTCACCAATGTTTTGCTTTTGACCACCACCTCCCTCAATCTGTTTTTCCTTCTATGAGCCTCTCTCCTCTTCTTTCTTACACTATTTCATTTCTACTTTTGTCCTCCCTTCTATCAGCCTTTCCTGTTCCCTTTTCTTTGGTCTTTCCTATGGGGTAAGATAAATTTCTATACCCAATGAGATGTGTACATAATTAGCTCTTTGAGCCAACTTTGATAAATTTAAGGTTCAAACAACACTCATCCCCCCTTCTTTCCCCATACTGTAATAGATCTTTTATGCCTCTACATGTGATGTAATTTACCCTGTTTTACCTTCCCTTTCCTCTTCTCTAAATGCAATCCCTTTGCCACCCCTTAAATGTTTGCATCAAAGTTAATTTATATCTACACCCTCTATCTATGTTCTTCTAACTGCCCTAACAAAGTTAAAGTTTTCAGGTGTTGCAAGCATCATCTACCCTTGTAGGGATATAAACACTCTAACCTTTAAATAATATTTTTTTCTTTCCAGTTTATTTTTTAATGTTTCTATCAAGTCTTTAAGATCAAATTTTCTGTTCAGCTCTGATTTTTTCCATCAGAAATGAATGACACCCCCTATTTTACTGAATGTCCATCTTTTCCCCTGAAAGATAATGCTCAATTTTCTTGGGTCAGTGATTTTTATTTGTAGTCCACACACCTTTGTTTCCCAGAATATATTCCAGGTCCTCTGATCTTTTAATGTGGAAGCTGCTAAATCCTAAGTAATCCTGATTGTGGCTCCTCAATATTTGAATGGTTTCTTGCGGTATTTTCTTTTTCACCTGATAATCCAGGAATTTTGCTGCAATATTTCATGAAGTTTTCATTTTGGGGTCTCTTTCAGAAGATTTATTAATTTTTTTTTTTAAATTAAAGGCTTTTTTATTTTCAAAACATATACATGTATAATTTTCAATATTCACCCTTACAAAATCTTTTGTTCCAATTTTTTCCCTCCCTGCCCCCCACCCCCTCCCCTAGATGGCTAGTGATCCAATATATTTTAAACATGTGCAATTCTTCTATACATATTTCCACAAATATCATGCTGGACAAGAAAAATCAGATCAAAAAGGGAAAAAATGAGAAAGAAAACAAAATGCAAGCCGACAACACTAAAAAAGTGAAAATACTATATTGTGATCCATACTTGGTCCCCACAATCCTCTCTCTGGGTGCAGAAGACTCTCTCCATCTCAAGATAGCTGGAAATGACCGAATCACCTTGTTGTTGAAAAGAGCCACGTCCACCAGAATTGATGATCATATTATCTTGCTTTTGCCATGTATAATGATCTCCTGGTTCTGCTCATTTCATTTAGCATCAGTTCATATAAGTCTCTCCAGGCCTCTCTGAAATCATCCTGCCAATCATTTCTGATAGAACAAAATATTACATAACATTCACATGCTATAAATTATTCAGCCATTCTCCAACTGATGGGCAGCCACTCAGTTTCCAGTTCCTTGCCACTACAAAAAGGGCTGTCATAAACATTTTTGGACATGTGGGTCCCTTTACCATTTTTATGATATCTTTAGGATACAAGCCCAATAAAAACATTGCTGGATCAAAGGGTATGCACAGTTTGATAGCCTTTTGAGCATAGTTCCAAATTGCTCTCCAGAACAGTTGAATCACTTCACAACTCCACCAACAATGTATTAGTGTACCAGTTTTCCTACGTTACCTCCAATATTCATCATTATCTTTTCCTGTCATGTTAATCAATCTGAGAGGTGTACACACACCTCTGTGTGGTACCTCACAGGTGTCTTAATTTGCATTTCTCTGACCAATAGTAATTTAGAGCATCTTTTCAAGTGATTAGAAATGATTTTAATTTCTTCATCTCAAAATTGCCTTTTGATATCAGTTGACCATTTATCAATTGGAGAATGGCTTGAATTCTTGTAAATTGGAGTCAATTTTCTATGTATTTTAGAAATGAGGCCTTTATCAGAATTCTTGAGTGTAAATGTTTCCCCAATTTATTGCTTCCCTTCTAATCTTGTCTGCATTGGTTTTGCTTGTACAAAAACCCTTTTAACTTAATGTAATCAAAATTATCCATTTTGCATTCAGTGATGTACTTGAGTTCTTCTTTGGCCACAAACCCCTTCCTTCTTGATATTTGAATCGTTTCTTTCTGGCTACTTCTAACATTTCCTCCTGAATCCAATAATTCTGAAATTTAGCTACAATATTTCTTGGAGTCTTCATATTAGGATCTCTTTCAGGAGGTGATTGGTGAATTCTTTCAATGGTTATTTTTACTCTTTGGTTATAGGACATCAGGGCAGTTTTCCTTGATGATTTCCTGACAGGTGATGCCTAGGGTCTTTTTTCCATCAGGATTTTCAGGAAATCCAATAATCCTAGATTGTCCTTCCTAGATCTATTTTCCAGGTCAGTTGTTTTTCCAATGAGATATTTTACATTTTATTCTATTTTTTCATTTTTTTTGGTTTTGTTTGATTCCTGATGTGTCATTGAGTTATTCATTTCCATTTGTTCAGTTCTAATTTTTAGTGAATTATTTTCTTCAGTTACATTTTTAATCTCCTTTTGTATTTTGCCAATTGAATTTTAAATGAATCGTTTTGTTCAATGGATTTTTTCCATTTCACAAATTCTGTTTTTCAAGGAATTGTTTCCTTCTTTAATTTTGTCAAATCTATTTTGTAAGGACTTATATGCTTTTTCCATTTAGCTAAATCTATTTTGTAAGGAGTTTTTTTCCAGATAATTTCTGTATTTCCTTTTCCAAATTCTTCAATGTTCTCATTTCCTTTCCCTATTTTTCTTCTAACTCGCTTTTAAGATACTTTTTGAATTCTTCCAAGAGAGTCTTATGAGATGGGAACCAACTCATATCATCTTTTGAGGCTTCATCTGGAAATGATTTACTTTTAGTGTCTTCAGGGTTTGAGATCTGTTCTCTTTCTCCACAAAAAACTATCTACCATCAGAGTTCTTTTAACTTTTTTGTTCATTTTTTTTTAAAAGAATGAAATCTGCTTTTAGCGCAAAAGGGAGATTGTCCAAGCTTCCTCTACAGGTGAAAGTGACGGTGCTGGGTTGATGCCACTGACTTCCAGTGCTGGATAGCTGTGGCCAACTCCCACGTTATTGTGGGGTTCAGAGGCTCACTATTTGCCTCTTGTATTTATATTGGATGTCTCACAACTAATCTGCTGATGCACTGGCTTACAACCAGGACAGAGTAATAAACTCTGCTGTATTCCTTCCAGTAGATTCCCTGTTGCAGGGACCCACTACCCTGGGTCTCTGTATTGTGCCTGCCTCTTTCTCTGTGCCTGATTGAAATAGACTTTTTCTGAAGTTCTTCCAAAATATCTCCTGCTGGAAATTTGTTACACTCGAAATATTTGTGGATTCTGTCATTACAAAACCAGTTCAGAGGCTTGATTTGGTGTTGATCTGAGGGACATTAGGGAGAGTTCAGTTAAAGACATGTCTTTCCTCCTCCATCTTGGCTCCAGCTCCTGGGTGATTCTTTAAATGATTATTTTATCCTCTGGTTCAAGGATATTGGGGCAATTTTTCTTGATGATTTCTTAAAAGATATTGCCCAGGCTCTTTTTTTGATCAAGACTTTTAAGTAATCCAAAAATTCTTAAATTATCTTTCCTTATCCAGGTCAGTTGTTTGTCAAATGAACAAGTCAGTTGTTTGTCAAATTAAGTATTTTATATTTTCTAATTTTTCATTTTTTTAAAAAAAATTTTAAATTTTAAATTAAAAAAAATTAAATTTAAAAATTTAAATTAAATTTTAATTTTTTTAAATTTTAAATTAAAATTTAAATTTTTTAAATTTAAATTTAAATAATTTTTTAAATTTTAAATTTTTTAAATTTAAATTTTAAATTTTTAAATTTAAGTTTGACTAATTCTTGATGTCACATTGAATCATTTGCTTCCACTTCCAATTTTTTTAAAAAATATTTATTATTTTCTTTTTTCCCCCTTTTTTTTGAGGCAATTGAGGTTAAGTGACTTGCCCAGGGTCACAAAGCTAGGAAGTATTCAGTGTCTGAGGCTGCATTTGACCTCAGGTCCTCCTGACTTCAATCTTTTTACTTATTTTTCCAAGTTGTTGACCTCCTACCCACCCCAAACTGTCCATTCCTCTTCCAATTTTCCTGCATAGTTCTTATTTTTTTTCCTATTTTTCTTCTATCACTTTTTTTAATTTAAAAAATTCTTTTTGGCTCTTTCAAGAGAAACTTTTGAGCTTGGGACCAATTCATATCCCCCTTAAAGGCTTCATATATAGGCATTTTGCTATCATTGTCCTTTTCTGTGTTTGTGTTCTGATCTTCCCTGTCACCATAGTAGCTTTTTATGGTCATGGCTTCTTTTTTCTTTTTTGCTCATTTTTAAAAGTTGAGCTCTGCTCCTAGGGCACAGGGGAGATTGTCCCAAGTTTCTTTTTCAGAGGGACAGGATCCTTTCACTGGTTTCCTCTGCTGGGGCTGGAAGTGCTTCCAGCTTTCCCACTGTGGTCTGTTGGCCTGCTTTAGTATTGGCACATTTTGCCTTTTGCACTTGGATTGTACCAACTGGCCTGCTGGGCCACTGGCTCATTGATATAGGACAAAGGAATATCTGTTAATGGTCTCTATTGTGGCTAAGAGCCTCTTGCTAGATTCTCCATATTCGGTCTGCACTGGATCATGAAGGGCAGTGCTCTTCTTTTTTATTCGAGTCAGACCTTTTCTGAAGTCCTTCCAAGATATTTCTAATCTAGAAAATTCTTTTACTCTGAATTTTGTGGTTTCTGTTGCTCTAGAACCAATTTAGAAGTTTGATTTAGCATTGTTTAGAAGGGAAACGAGAGGAGAAGTCAGGTAACTTCTTGGTTTCTCTCCTCCATCTCGGTTCTGCCCCAATTCCAGCTTCTTAAACTGTGGTTCATGATATACAGTCTTGTAAATTAATGGGGGGGGGGTTCTGAACTTGTGATTTATTATCAGTAAATGTTTGATTTATATGCCTATTTTATATATTTGTATACCCAAAGTCACATAAAAATTTCTTAGGTGAAAAGTGGTCATGGTTGGAAAAAGTTTAAAAATCCCTGGTCTAGATAGCCTCTGATATTCTTCCTTTCTCTAGATTTATGATTGTAGGAACCTATGATCATACTTGTTATATATTTGGAATGGTGTTGGAAATGGAAATTGGGTCTGCAATAAAACAAGAGAAAGAAAGTACCTCATATGACTTTCTGCAAAGTTACTTGTGTCTGCTCCTTAAAACAAAGGCTTATCTTTTTGATAAAGAAATATTTATCAATATCTTTTGTACTTATATCACTGATGTATCTCTGATCCCTTTTCTTCCTCTCGGAGACCCATTCCATATAATAATGAACAATGAGAGGGAAAAGTAATTCAGGAAAACTGCCCAAGAGATTAAAAAATTCTTACACAGGCAGTATTCCACATCCACAGGTGGTTCTTCTGGTTCTGGTAAGAAGCTGGCTGAGGTATCTCTTCATATTTATTTTTTGGGGGTCAAGCTTAGTCATATTTTCATGGTATTGGCTTTTTATTATTTTGTGTTTTTCTTTACATTTATATTATTAATATCATGACTATTATTTTCCTTGTTCTACTTATTTCACTTTGTATCAGTCTTCTAATGCTTCCATGTAGTTATATTTATTATTCTTTATATGCAATAATTTTTTGTTTAGTAATTATAAGTCATATTTTGACTCTTTGTGACCCCATTTGTAGTTTTCCTGGCAAAGATACTTTAATGGCTTGCCATTTACTTCTCCAGCTCATTTTACATTTGAGAAAACTGGGGCAAATAGGATTAAGTGACTGTCTCAAGATCGCACAATTAATAAGTATCTGAGGCCAGAAACAATGATGAGTATTCCCAACTCCAGGTTTGGTACTCTATCCACTGTACAACCTACCTGCCCTACACATGTAACATAACTTCTTTTTTTTTTTAAATCCATTGATTTAAAACTGCTTTGTTTCCATTTCTTTGCTATGCTACAAAATGCTGCCACAAGTAAATAAAAAATTAAATGAAAATCTTTTTTTTTAATCAGTGACCTCCTTGGGAAATATTCCTAGTAGTGGAAGCTCTAGGTCAAAGGATATGGCCATTTATTTAATTTACTTTTACAATTCCAAATTGCTTTACAGGACTATTTTTAATAGTAGGAAATTGAACATCATTCAGCTGAAGAACCACCAACTTGTGGCATTATTCCCCATGACTGGGCTCTCTTAATCTTCTTTGTGTGTCATGAATCCTTTTAACAATGGTTAAAGCCATTTCTCTGAATACTGATTTAAAAAATAATGCATAGAATAAAATACAGAGAATTACAAAGTTAACCAATTATATTGAAATAGTTATAAATTTGTTTCTTGCAGCTAGAAGCTCATGCTCCCAGGTTGAGTCCACATTTTAAGGTCATTTACTTACTTTTATATTTTCACAGAAATAATGAATGATTTTAAGTAAGGTTTGACTGAAATGGATATTGCCAAAGGAAATGTATGTAAATATAAGGAATGTTATTGATGATTTGATGGGAAAAGCAAACAAACAAATTCTTAAAAACACATCTCAATACTTGGACCCAGTTTTGGAAAGGATGCATAAAGCCAGTCGAATCTTTAACTTCCACTGCATCAAAAAATTTGCTGTGTTGAACCTGTTCCTCACAAGAAAAGAGAAACTGATTGCTGATGTAGAAATAATAAGAGTCTTCATATGACTGTTCTATCTTAGAATTTATTATAAAGAATTAAAGGACTATTGGGAAGAGTCTGACATGAAGGAGCAGATTTTCAAAGAATAAGTAGGATCCCATATCCTAAAATTTTATAGAGAATTTCAGTCTAACAGTGATATGGAAGTTCTCAAGAATGAAATTTTGAAGACACAAAGAAAAATAATTCTAACAAGAGGTAAAAGTTTGGGCATTTTTTTTTTGCAGAGAAGAATGCAGCTGAATAGAGAAGTCATTGACCAACTTAGATTTTGAAAAGCTAAAAATGGAGTTGATTGTTATTATTATCTCCATTTTACAGATGAAGAAACTGAGGCTGAGAGATATTAAGCTATTTGCTCAGGGTCACACTATCAGCAAACATCTGAAGCAGAATTTTAACTAAAATTCCAAATGCCAAAGTTTATTGACTATACCAGTAAAGAATATAACAAATGTAAATTCTTACAAATTGATAAACAAAAAAATGAAGTTCAGAAGTGTACAATGGGAAGGCATGACTAGATAGTAGTTTATCTGAAAAAGACATGGAAGTTTAGTGGGCTGAAATTTTCATATATATATCAAAAATATTAAGTATTGCTAAAGAAAGTGAATGGGATTGCAGACTGCATTAGAGAGGCATAGTGCCCAGAACAAAGGATTAGTCCTGTTGTGATAGGGCTATTCTATCATTATTCCTCATCTGAGTGTGTGCATTTTAGGTGTGCATTGACAAACTAGAGGGAATCCATAGGTTTACAACATATAAGGGTCAGACGAAAGACAGAGAATATTTAGCCTAGAACAAAAAAAAAAGATTTGAGGAAACATGATAGCTGTCTTCCTGTATTTGAAGGGCCATCATTTAAAAGAGTTATTGACCTCACTCTGCTTGGCCTCTGAGGGCAGAATAAGAAACAATTAGCAGATGTTAGAGAGATTTAAATTTAATATAAGGCAGAACTTCCACTAATTACAGGTGTCTGTTAGGCTTCTTGGGTAGGAAATGCTTTACTTCACTAATGCACAGGCTAGATGACCATTCATCCTGGAGATTATTGAGTGAATTCTTGCTCAGATTTAGGTTTGACTAGTTGACCTTAGGGCCCTTCCCAATTTGGAGAATCTGTGATTCTGTGACACTGAGATGTAGACAGAATATGTTCTCACACACACACACACACACACACACACACATTATCAGTCTTCATTCAAGCAGAGAAAACCATTTTAAGCCTGATGTGTGATGCTAAACATGCCCTTTCAAAAAGCTAGAGCTGAGCAGTGATAGAATTACAGACATTGTCCATGCTATTTAATTTTCCTTCTCTCAGGCCCAAAATCTTTCCAAGGAAAGACCAGTGGGATCTTATTCTTCATTGCTATATAGTGATGATGGCAACAAGAGGCAATCTCAGAATGGGAAATCCCTCTATAACCTTCCTAAGCAACCACTGATTTAGCAGATAAGTACTAAAGAAATACCTGAAGTACCTAGTGGTTAAGTAACTTCCCCAGGATCATACAACCTACAAGTTTCTGAGGTAGAATTTTAAACCCCAGTTCTTCATGGCTCCAAGTTTAGTGATCTCACTGGTATACCAGGTCACCTCTCAGTCATAGCAATCTGTATTGCTATGTGAAAATAAAACTCATCATCAGTAACATGGGAGAGACCCAAGCTTTAATATAGAGACAGGTTTGTATTTAACAGTGTTCCAGGCTGATATAAAGATGAACATAATTCATTTGCTTCTTCTTTGATGAGCCATCCTCCAACTATTGGCAGCTGCCGAAGTCCCTGATGATTTCTGTGTGGGTGATAACGTCTGTCTCCCTCCACATGCTGACTTATTGTATATTCCTTTCATCCACTCAGAATCTGATTTAAATATGAATCAATGGAACACAAAGCCTCCAGACACTCTAAAGAATTGTAACTTTGTCATATTTTGTCCAATCACAACAGTTGTCATATCATTCTCTTCAGCCCAGAGAAGGCCTGTCAGATGAGACTGAGTGACAATGTTTGGGAATATTGTAACATTAACCATATGAAAGTGATTTATTTTAAATATGGCACATTGTAGCTGTCCCCCAGATATTTGTGAATATATATTGAGACCAAACCTTGAAATTCTGATAATTGGTTTCTTGAAAAATGACATATATCTTCTCCCATCTTCTCCTCTAGTCCTCCCCTGTTATTTGGATAAACATGGAAACTTTCTTAACATTTTTGACTCATATATACATAAAACCCTGACAAAGAAAGGAGCTGGAAGGGACCTTAGAGATTACCAGTGCAATATTTTCATTATCCATGTGAAATGATTAAAGCCTGGAAAGGAGAAATGACTTCCCAGATAGTCAGTGGTAGGACTAGGCATAGAACTCAGGTATCTTATTTCAGACACAGTTTAGGATTCATTTTACTCCTTCTCACTGTCTCTTCATAGAAAGTAATCATCTCCTTGATCTCATTATAGCCTACATCACAGAGGTTCAATTACTCCTACACAGTCAGGAAAGGACCTTGGTTTTTGTTTTTGAATTGTACAACTTCTCTGTATTAAAACTTTTCCTTCATCTATTCACAACATTTTTATGCTCTCTTCCTCATTTCACCTCCCTCAATGTAAAGGGATCTTTCAGCTTTGTGCTCAGGTCTCTTTTCCCTCCAACCAGGTGAACCTATTTTTTTGCTCCCTAAAATCAAATTCTTGCTTTCTGTCTACTGAGAGCATAATCTTTTCTTTATATTTCTTCTTACATCCCACCTATTTATAAAGACTTACTTCATCTTAGAGGTTCACTTGTATTTTGTAAGACCATAAGCACCTGCAGTGGTGGTATTAACATGTATTATATAGGTTGGTTTTGTTTCCTTGAGTATTTCTCTCATCTTTCTGAGTTTTACATTGTACTGCTTCATAGTCAAACTCCTGGCTTCTTCTCTCTACTAATGTAGGTCTGGATTACCTTTGGTTAGTATTTTGCACAAAGTACAAATGCCGTAAATATTTGCTGAACTATTTGTTGCCTGTGTAAGACCAAAGGTATCATTTTTCTCCACAGGTGAGCATGTATAGTTGATACTGTTCAGTGATGATTTCTCACAGAGCTCCAGGCACATAAGTTAAGTCTTGTTTTTTTAAAAGACCAGATGTTCTATATATTCAGTTAGAAAGATAAAAATGTTACCTAGGCTCATGCTTTTGTGGACCACCAAGAATGAATCAAATCAAGTCATTTATTAAGCACTTATCCAAATCCAATAACTGCCCTAGCTGCATGGACATACAACAATAAGAATGAAATAGCCCTGTCCTCCAGGAGCTTATCAGGGAAGATAACGTATATAAAAAATCTATACAAAAATCAACAAAAGGTAAATTGGGGAGGTTGATACTAGTGGCTTTAGAGATCAGGAGAGACCAATTAGAAAGTGCCCCTTGAACATTTTGGAAAGAAACAAGAGAGTGTAAGAATCAGAGGTGAGATAAGAAGGCATTCCAGGGATGGGGACAGACAGCACAGTGAGGATAGAGTGTCCATATGAGGAACATCAATGACACAGGTTTGTCTGGATTGTAAAGTTCAGTAATAATATTGTGATGTATGTATGTTACAAGTGATACCAAACATTCCTGAGAGACTTCTGGGCTGGGATTCAGAAGACTTGGTTTTGAATTCTAGCTCTATCACTATGTGGCTTTGGGCAAGTCATTTTCTTTTTGTGTGTATCACATTACTATTTATTTATTTATTTATTTATTTTTGGTTGGATGGCAAAATATCTTTTATTTTATTTTTTTATTTTTTTATAAAGCTTTTTATTTGCAAAACATATGAGTG
>JAJPUD010028052.1:0-15004 GCA_023553655.1 Myrmecobius fasciatus
AAAAAAAAAAATAAGTTCACTCAAATAAAGCAGGCCTGAGACTTTTTTGACCCTTCTATGAACCCTACATGCCCTTGACAGGAGGAGCCAGGAACTCGCCATTCCTGGAATTGCTTATGTTCAGAGGAGGGTGGCTCCCACCCTGAACATACGCAAATATGTCAAGGCTATGGGGTCTGGAACAGACCAAACAAAGATATGATAGTAAGAAGCCTTCTTTGTCTAAAAAGGAAATAAAACCCCCCATTTCTAGCAACATCTCGGGCCTCACCCGTGGGAAGGACGCTTTGCCCGGGAAAATATTTTCCCAATTCAAGCTGCTGAGACTGAAACGGGGCTCCCAGCCACCTGAGTTTTGAGATTCCCTTGAATTGGTGATGTATTCTCTTCCTCTATCTATCTCAATTATTATTGGTTTAATTTTAGTTATTATTGTCTTGTCTTGTTGTTTGTGTAAATCTAAACTGTCTATACTGTGCATTTTATAATTAAAATTTTACTTTCATTCTCATTTAAGTCTGAGAGCATCATTTATAGGAGCGAATCTGGACATATTTAAATATCACAAAACAAGATGATTTGAAAGATCTTGTCAATTCTATCTTCCGAGCATTCTTTTTATAGATCTCCTTCACTCCACTCACATAATCTAGGAAAACCATCATCATCTTTTGCCTGCACTACTGAAATAGCCTTTTGTTTACGCTGCTCCCAATCATTCCTCATACTAATTCCTTTCAGTGAAGTTCTGACTTTGTTACTCTCTTCCCACCCCATCCTTGTCCCGTATTCTCTCATTACATTCTGCCTCTGTCCAGGACTTCCTGTGTTTTTTAGGTCAAATATAAAGTTCTTGATTTAGTTTTTAAATATCTTAACAAATGTGTCTTTTTTTTTTACCATTCCAATATTTCCCAGATTTATTCTCCTTTATTCAGAGAATGAAAGACCCCGTGACCTTGGCTTACTTGCAGTTCTTCTTCACATATAACACTGCATAGCCCATCACTGTTCTTTGATATTAACATGGCTTTTCTTCATGGCAGAATTCCTTATTCTTTAACTTTCAATTTTTAGTTCTCCTCAGTTTCTTCAAGGCTAATTACAAAAATTACTTTCTTCAATACTTTCCTTTGTTCCTTAGCTATTTATGAATTTTTGTTTTGGAATACTTCCCATTTATCTTTTTTATATATCTAATTATTTTCATGTTAGTATTGCTATTAGAATATGAGCATCTTCAGAGCACTTACACTTTTACTTATCTTTGTATCTCTAACACTTAGCCTAGTACTTAGCATGTAGTAAAGACCTGATCAATTACTTCATTCATTAGGCAAATCATCTACTTTTCATTCACTTATTAACCCCCCAAAATGTTTCATTAATATTGAATTTGTTTCTACAAGTTTTTCCTTTTTCTTTTTGTGTTATGTGGAAGAACTATTTCTGCAAAGGTAAGAATAGGCCAGGTTATGGAAAATTTTATAAACTAAACATGATTTACATTTAATAATAGGAGCAGTAAAGAGTCATTGAAGTTAACTGAATAGAGGTGGGGTGTGAGGGGGGGCCATGGCTAAACTTGAACTTTAAAAAGATCAATTTGACAACCAAGTAAGTGAGCAAATCCTTTTCTGGAGCAAATCCAAATGAATAATACACCTGCCTTGTTGGTACAACTTACTGTCTACTTTAATGACTGGACAATACTTTGCTTTGATAACTGGGAAAAGCTAACTGGATTGTATAATAATTCTCATTGGGATTTGCTCTCCAGTCTCCTAAGCTCATTATCCAAAGATATTTCCTACCTCTTTTTTCTGCCTGAGAATGTTTATATATAGGTCTTTATAAGTGGGGTCACAACAAAACAATCTGTATGGCAGAAATCTTGATATGTCCATGTCTTATTGAAGAAGCTAATTCTCAAGGTGTTATTTACTTCTGGTAAGCTAAATGAACAAAACCAAAATATTTCCAACACTGAACACAATGATTTCTAAATAGATTTAATAACTTTATGAAAAAGATGGAACGTTCCCTATTGGAAATGAACATAAGGCCATAGTTATGGTTAGCTGTTTACCTGGAATTCTTGAAAATGTGAGAGCTAGGAGATCCACTCTATAACCAACAGCTTTGTCCCTTATCTTATTGATTAAATTACAGTTTCAGATTATGAATGGAAGACTTTTGATTATTACATATATTTGATTAGTATATAGGAAGTAAAAGATAAATAATAGTTTGAGTGGAACACTATTCAATGTTTAATTTTCCCAGTGTAATTCTAGTATTATTATTATTATTATATTATACTATTATTATACTTCTATTACAATTGTATACTAGAGCCTTAAATCCTCAATCAGGTCAAACTATTCCAGGGATTAAGAAGCTTGTTTCATATTAATTATTTCTCTGTATTCTTATAGTATTTGGAATTGTACTTTTCTTAAACATATGAATATGCTACATAGTATTTAATAAATTGATTTATTGATCAGATAACTAACTTCACCACTCTAAATATGGTTGAAGACCTCTCAGTGCCACCAAGAACTTTCTGAACTTATCAGTTACAGGTACTTGATGACTGGAATTGGTAGAGGGAGTTGTCACAATAAAATGGCCTTATATCAATAAAATCATAGATACAAAGCAAAAATGTCAATATAATTATTGAGATTGTGTTGCATCCATGCCAAACCATGCAATCAAATCTGTCAATTCAATTGGGAATAAAAAAGAACCTACAAAATATCTACAAGATATTTTACTTTCTCCCTTTTTTTCTCCCTTCTCCAAGTCAACCCTCTTCTTCACTAAAACAATAGCAAAAGACAACACTCCTATTCCATAGTTGGGCAGCAGGCTATTAGCATTTATTAAATGTCTAGAGTATGATTTTTAAATCAATTATTTTGTTGCTAGTTAAATAGCAAATTGTTTTGCAAATGATGGATCCACAGTTTTAAACCAATGTCAATTAAAGGCATGGTAAAATCATGTACAGACTTTATGAGTTGCACAAATTACTCTGTCATGTGCATAACTGTCTTTAATGTTATTATTTTGTTAAGATTGTTATTTCTGGACCAGATCTATGTTTGAAGAGCATAGGAAATTCCTCATGTGAAACTCTCTCTAACAATGCAAAGGGATATCTGCTCTACAGTTTACTGTTTTAGAAGATTTTTATGGGGCACTGAGAAGTTAAATAATATGTTAAGAGTCAATCTATATCAGAAGCAGACTTTGAATCCAAGAAGACTTTTAATTTGGCTCTTTACTCATTACAGAACATTTCCTCTTGTTTTATTGATATCCATAATACAATTGTGTATGATTAATAGAGACTTTTCATAGGTTTTGTTAAAATATATGATGAACAATCGATTAATAATATGTTAATCACAATAAAAATAATTTCAGCAATAGTGCCATAGAGAAAAGTTTATATCATATTTTCACATTTGTACTTCCACTTTAAAATTAAGCAGAATATAGAATGCTGAATTTGAGGTTGAGGATGTGAATTCTAGCATAGTGATCTTGGACAAGTTACTTCATCTCTTTTATTTTAATTACTTCTCCTGTACTATTAGGATAACAATATCACCCACTTTACAGTATTACTGAGAAAATCAAGTGACATAGTATGTGTATAATCCTTTGAAAACCTTAAAATGTTCATTAGTAGTAGTAATGGCTGTCATCATTGTAATAGTGTTGAACTCATCATCATTGTAGTAGCAGTAGTAGTAATTTACTGTTGGGGCTTGAAATTTGTGGAAATTTTCTTGGAAATAATTAAGTATATCATCTAACATTTAACATTTAACCCTCATAATGCACAATCCTGGGACAGAAAGATTTATCATTTCCTCCTTTCAGTCATATGGGAAGACAGTTTTAGGGTTGAACCAAGAGGATGATTCTTTTTCCTTTTTGGGGAAAAAAGAAAATTCAATATCTATATAACTATATGCTATTGTGTCTTACCCTGGAGACCTGGGGAAAACTAGTCTTTGTCAATACCTAAAATGATTTTTTAAATGGATATACACTTTTAAATCTAAAAATGAAATAGAAACTAGTAAGTGATTAACTTTAAGTTTGAATGTCTTGCAAGAGTTTATCCTTATTCCCTTTCAACTTTTCTGTTGGGTTTTGGTAACATCATACATCTGAATAAAATTTAAAAAAATTGTGATGACTATTTCTAAATATTCAGATCTTATGCATCATAGATGCAGATATCTTTGGGATTTGTTTTTCATTTTTGTTTAATTATATATAGCTTTACATTTATCCTTCTCTTTTTATAGAATAATTTTGAAAAAAAATACCTACTTCTAAAATAAGAATGTCACTTTATTTCTATAGCCTTATTTTTATCTTAAATTTCTACTGAAAACAAAATGAATTTTCTTTTAAATACTATTGCTATTATGAAATACAATTTCCTTAAAGACAGGGACCATGCGATTTTGGCATCCAGTACACAAGGACCATGCAGCAAACTCTAAAGGTAATTGTTGTAATGATGATCACAATGAGAATTAGGCAATGACTCATTATCCCTATTCTTCCTCTGTTCATGCTCTTTGAGATATCTTTTATCACATAGAAATTTCTTTGTGTATTATTTTAATTCTTATGCTCAGTATTTAATATAATTCAATAGAATTTCTCTCACTCGTTTTCATTTACATATTTATTTAGTTTTTTTAGTGAAGGTTTTTTTTTTTAATTTTCAAGCAAACCTCAACAAAGAGAGTAAAAATTCTATGTTGTGAACCACCCTCAAAGTCCTCTCTCTCTGGGTGCAGATTGTTCTCATCATCACAAGATCATTGAAACTGGCCTGAATCATCTCATTGTTGAAAAGAACCATGTCCACAGAATTGATCATCATATAATCTTGTTGTTGCCATATCATTAATTTTTAAAATGTTTTTAACTGATGTGTATTAAAATGTTAAAAACACCATCATCATATTTTCGATCAATATCCCTTCTCTTACTTATCTCAGAGAACTCTTTAACAAAAAGTATTTTTAAAGAAAGAAAAGAAAAACAAATCACTCTGATTATTCAAAAATAATCAAAACTCATTTTCATAAAAAGTCTGAAAATGTTCTCAGTGTACATCAATTTTATCACTAACTTGGAATCAAGTGAATTTTGAGATATAGTATGCATTTTGAAGCAGCAATAAAATGTAGTTCACTTGAGAGGGAGCAGGGAAGTCAGAGAATACGAAGTCACTAGCTGGATTATCCTTGTTAAATTTTGGCTTATATATTTTTGTGGCAGGGAAGTTTGACATTCTAACATTATTTTGCAGTGAAACACTAAGTACATAAAAGTATTATGTTAGTATTTTCTTGGTGCCATTTGTTAAGCGTGCTTTTTGTTTTCTAATTCTGTTTTATCAATTGTTTTTATTTGGCAGAGATATTAATAGGAATTACTCAATTCTATACTTGCCTTGTGTTAACTATTAATTTATATTTTTTATATTGAGTACACTGATCTGACTGTTATTCTTCTAAGAGATAAGAACTTTATTCTTCTAAAAATGATTTAAATTCTTTTAATTGCAAGCTAGGTGAACAAGGTAATACTGGGTTCCTGCTTTGTACTGAATCCTTTGTGTATTAAACTACTAACTGAAAGGAAAAAAAAAAAGGGATAAGTGGAGTATGAAGATGCTGACTTAATACTAAGAAAATATGTTACTAAAGTGAAACACAACAGGAAATCATCTGTACTTTCATTTTAGGTGAGTTAAATGTGTACAATTTTGCTTAGTAAAAAATGTTTAGTTTCTGATCACTATGATTGGTGTGACACAATCCCTGAGGCTCCATTTCCTTCTTTGTAAAATGAAGTGGTTGTATTAGATGGATCTTTGAGTTGCCTTCCATATATAGACCTATAATCCCTGAAACTAAATGAAATTTACTTTAAAATATATAATTGGGATTTTCATTAAAAAGATGGGTGAGGGAGAATCCAAAAATTGAGGAATTGATCAAATTTTGACCTAGAAATATAATGCAATATCTTCAAATAAATTTTGAAAAGAATAGTTTCAGACAAATATGAGACGTATGATAATGACATTATAAAGATAAAATGTCTTAAAGACAAAAATCTATTGATCTAGGTAGGCAATTATGACTTAAAGAAACTCAAATATTAATATATTATAGTAGTAGTAGTAGTATTTGTAGTAGTAGTAGTAACTGCATAGAAAATCATCTAAGCATCAGAAATTAAATGAGAACTGAAAGTAATGGATAATAAAGACCTGCTTAAGTGTTTAAGTAATAGGAGATTTAGGTATCCAGATACCCATTTAGTAAGTCTGTACAGTAGTGAACAAGAATTACCAAATGTAGTCTGGGTGGCAGTTGCAAAAACATCCCTTACAGTGAAAAAAATTTCTTTCTCAGACAGGGAATGACTTATAGTCTTCTTGCTGAAGGAGGAAACAGTTCCGGGAGTTGTTGTGTTACAATTTAAAGTCAAAACAAACTAATAATTGCAGGTGACTAGAGTAGAAGAACTACAGAAATGACTTTTCTGAAAAAAAACCCAGTATTTTTAACTTCAGTATATAAAAAAAAACTTTGTTATTGTAACCATAAGGATTTATGGTTATGGCTGTTTATTGTTTCATAACTAAAGGTTTATGTCCTATTTACCTAAAACTAAAAATTTGTTTTATCTGTATCTTAAACTTAGATTAGTCATTGTAATTGAATTCATTAATCAGTTGAATTGTCTATTAACTAGTGCAAAATCAGTGACTATCATAGTAAATAATTGGTTAATGTTTGATCACTTTAAAGTGTTAAAATCAAAGTGTAATGTAAACATACCAAATCATACCAAATGACATTTTCAGCATTTGTTTTAATTATTTCATATGTTCTAATGCCTGGTTTGGGGAAATGAATTAATTGCACATTCCTAGTAGTAATTAAGACTGACTTTTTTTTCCTACTTTCTTTAAAGCTACCTATAGGAGATCAATGCCTATTTTATATATGTCCATATAAAGGTCATGAATATTGAACTCAAACTGCCTCCTTATTCCTTGTTTCATCTTTAAAAAATTTTTGGAAGTTTGGGGAAGAATAGATGGATCTGAAGAATGACTCTCTGATATCTGAATTTGTCTTGTTAGGACTTACCAGTATTTGGCAACTTGAGGTTTTATTTTTTGTGATCTTCTTTCTGGCCTATGTATCAATCATGACAGGAAACATTCTTATTATAATTATGGTGATCTTTGACTCCCACCTGCATTCCACCCCTATGTATTTCCTTCTGGCCAACCTTTCCTTTTTTGATATGACTATTTCTACCATTACTGTTCCTAAGATGATAACGGATTGCCTTAGTGAACAGAAAATCATTTCCTTATGGGGCTGCATGGCACAAATGTTTTTTCTCCATTTCTTAGGTGGTAGTGAGATGACACTCCTTATATTTATGGCAGTTGATCGATATGTTGCAATATGTAAACCCCTCCATTACACAGCTATCATGAACCATCGAACATTAATTGGCTTTGTGTTGCTTTCCTGGGCTGTGGGTTTTGTACACACCATGAGCCAAATGGCCTTTACCTTAAACTTGCCTTTCTGTGGCCCCAATGTGGTTGACAATGTTTTTTGTGATCTTCCTTTGGTGATCAAGCTTGCCTGCACTGACACCTATGTCCTGGACTTGCTTGTTATTGCTGATAGTGGCCTGCTCTCACTAATTTGTTTCATTCTCTTGTTTGTCTCCTATACTGTCATCTTGATCACTGTCCACCGTAGATCTTCTGGTGGGCTCTCCAAGGCTATTTCAACATTGTCTGCTCATATCACAGTGGTAACTCTATTCTTTGGGCCATGCATTTTTATATATGCTTCAACATTTAGTAGTTTTTCGGTGGACAAATTTCTCTCAGTGTTTTACTCAGTCATCACTCCTCTCCTGAATCCAATCATATACACTTTGAGAAATCAGGAGATGAAGGCAGCTATGATTAGACTGCGGAACCAACATGTTGGCCCCAGACAGATTTTGTAGGTGAAATTCATGATAATAATAATGATTAAAGCACAACAAAGATAAATCCTATGTCAGAATGGCCTATTGCTCTTCACAAATATATTAACTTTCCCACAAATATATACACTTTTACTAATAAAGGTAATGTATATTTATAATATGGTCTATCATTGCTATCCTATTTCCATGATTTAGGAGTATGTGTGTTTTTGTTTCTTTGAATCAAAGGACCAAATTATTAAATATTAATTTACTTTTTCAATGACAAAGCATGCTGAAATATTTAGAAAGAAAAAAATTATGTGAACTTGATAATCCTGAAAGTTTCTTCCTTCCCTAAAGTTCTTTGATCCTTTAATATCATGAAGTATCAATGGATTATAATCTTACCACTCCTTTGTCATTGTGTGGCTGAATAAATAACTCAATTTCTGTGAGCATCAGTTTTCTTCCCTACATAATGGGGATAACAAAAGCTAATAATAACTTTTTTCTCACAGATATGTTGTGAGTATCAAATGAAGTATGATATGTAACACAGGTAAAACCCAAAAGAAACACTATGTAAATGTCACCCATTACCATCAGAAGTTGAATTATAGAGCCATTTAGAGAATCTGAGTTCAAATTTGGAAACACTCTACCAAATAGTATAAGTATATAAAGGAAGACATCAGGCAATGGGTACTATGTATTCACTACAGAGAAAGAATTCTGTAACTTTTCAAACTGCATGGAATAGATATAGCTAGCTTTTACATAGATCTTTAGTATTGGAAAAGTATCTTACAAATATTATTTTATTTGATCTTCACAACAATTATGAGAGATGCTAAATTTTATAGATGAAAAAAAATGGAGATAGATAGATCTTTAGTACTTGTACATGATTACAGATAGTAAGTATCTTGAACCTTGAGCTAAACCCAGGTCTTTATTTCTCCAGATCCAGTAGTCTATCTATTGCACCACCTAGCTGTACAGTAGAGAAACGTTCTGTAACTAGGGAAATTTATTTCAAAGAGTATGGCCAGAACTCACAATGGGTACCAAGTGTTACCATAAATCTCTGCAAAACATTTTGTCATGAAACAAATACACACACATTTGTGTGTGCATAGCATCCTTCTGAATGAAACAAGCCTCTAAAATCAGCACTGGCCAATACAATCACCATATTGGTGAGAATGGAACTATATTTTGTCATACCAATAATAATAAAGAAAGTTTGTTTAACATGCACAAATCCTAAATAAAACTGTAGCTGTAGTCATAAATAATGCTCATATATTAGATTCATGGACCATTGTTAATGCTTCTAAGGAACACGTTATGGCATAACAAAGCTTTTCCATGATTTGAAGCTTACAGCCTAGGCATATGTCCAGGTAATAAGATATTTTTAGTAAGACAAATTGATTTTTCATGCATCAATTTGCTTAAACCTTTGAGTTTATTTAAGGTGAATCTACACTATCTTTTACCAAAGCAAGTATCAGACTTCTAGTATCTTTTATGTAGTAAAGGTATTTTGTTTGAAACTTTCAGACTTCATGAACTATTTTAGTAATTAATTCAAATAAAAAAAACATTTATTAAGTGCCAATTATGTACCAGACATTTTGATAAACAGAGAGGATACAATAAAAGGAAAATGTCACTTCTATCATAGAACTCATATTAAAATTAGGGAGACAACTTAGAAATCATTATGTACAAACTATATTTATGATAAATTAGAATTAGTCTATAAGGGAAGACAATAGTCTTAGGGAAAGTTTGTGAAAAATTTCTTGCAAAGAGTAGAATTTTACTTGAGGAAGAAAGTCAGGGAAATCAACTTAGACTAATCATACAACTGTCTCAGCATTTCTGGAAAACACCAATGTCTATATAAAAATATGAACTAGATCCACCTACCCCACCAAAATCCCCCAATTCATTCCATCTGCACAAATATCAATCCCTTAGCCATTATCTGTGACAACCAAATTTACAATGATAGTTAAAAGACATTGGCCAGCAGACCGTCCAAGTGGAAAAACAAAAGACAGTAATGAACACAAACCATATGAAATAAAAGGGTGTTAGAGCTTCTTACTATGGTCAACAATTTTTGTTACATCAGAATAGGGACTAGTTCATAATACAAAGTTCAGTCACCTGAAATCACTATCTAACTTTGAAGCATCACTTTCAAACTCTGAAGCAATACTCAATAGAATTAATTCTACTGGGATCCAGCATGGGTATCTCCACAACTTCCTAGTATTGAATGGACACAAATCATTAATTCTAAAGGACTAAATGATGAATGAAAAATCAATTATTAAGCAATTACTATGTTCAAAGAACTGTACTAAATTCTGGTGAAACAATGAGACAATTGAGACAGTTTTCATTGTGAAGATACTCACATTCTAATTGTGTAGACTACATTTATTAGGAAATTTAGCTTTGGAATAGGTAGAAAGGCTTAGCTATCTTGTGGGTTCCAATCCTGGAAATGTCCTTCAGTCTTTAACATACATTGACTCTATTTATTCCTCTATTCAGGAAATTACTGGATAGACATTATAAAAGCTCTGTGCCTAGGTATTTCCTAATTCTTTGCTAGAACTAATATTGCAAATAATTTTCTATACCACACCAAATTCATTAGATTTTATTCTCAATATTTTTTTCTAGATCTGAATTATGATCATATAAGAATTTGTTTTCTTTTATGGGTAATTGCTATGTATAACTGACTTTACTTTTTAATAAGAGGTCATTTCAATCATTTTATTTTTATTTTCTAATGATTTTTTAAAATTAGAAGTTGTTATTCAGTTGTTCAGTCATGTCCAACTCTTTGTAACTTGGATTACATCATGACAATAAGTTTTCCTTGATAAAGATACTGGAATGCTTTGCCAATTCCTTCTTCATTGGATTAAGGCAAACAGAGGCTAGGAGAATTATCCAGGATTACATAGCTAGTAAGTGTCTGAGGCTAGTGTTCCTGATATCAGATCTGGTGCTCTAACCACTGAGCAAACCTAACTGCCTCCCCTATTAGAAAACAAAATGAAAAATATCTTTTACTAGAGCAATTTTTGAAAAGGCAAATTTAATTTTGACAAAGGAAAGAAAGCAACAATAAAATAAAGGTGAATTGATAGAATATTAATAAGAGAAATAAGAGGAAGCAGATATTCTGATACTTAATGTAGTGAACATTAAAATAACTCATTTGGTTAATGGATGGAAAAATAGCTCATTTACAACATCAGTTGAATAGCAAAGTGTCATCACCACCATACCCCACATAAATGACATTTGCCTGGTCACACATATTTCTCAGGAGAAAGGTTGCAAAAGAATCTGAGAAGGAGGAAATATTTGAATCCTACAAGGATGGGGATAAGAGGATTGCAGTCAGCATATCAGTCAGCAAATATGCATTAAGCATCTAACATGTTCCAGGTACTCTGATTAGCTCTGGTATCCAGAAAGGCAAAAGACAGTTCATACTTTCAAGAAACTCACATTCTAATGGAAAAGCCAGGTCTAATAAGGAAAGCTCAAGGCCTTGAACAAAATACTAGGTTAAGAAAGAAGTTATAGCCAGAATCATAGAATCAAAATCAGATTCCTAAATCAGAGGAAAGTAAGACTTTGCTCAGTTTTGGGCTAAGAATTGATATGATATTAGAGAAGCATTTCAGAAATGCTGATACTCCTTTCCAATTTTTAACTTTTCTCCAAATAATTTTATAAAACTAACTATAGGCAAGGTGGATGAAATTATATTTGACACTACCTCTAGATTTTTGGTTTACTTGATTACTTTTAAAAACATATGTTGATATCAATCAAACTGGCAAAAGTTGTTTTATGAAGATAGAAAAAATAATAACAAAATTATCTAGAAAAAAAAATCTTAAGAATATCAGGGGGATTAATGAAACAAAAATTTAAAAGATTGTAGCCTAGAAGTCCTGCAAGAACTGGGAGGGGGCAGAGCAAAGAAGGTGGAGAGGAGAAACATCTTTATCTGAGCTTCTCCTAGTGTTACTCAGATCAACACCAGATCAACCCTCTGAACTGCTTTTGGAGTGACAGAACCCACAAATATTTGGAGTGTTACAAATTTCCAGAAGAAGATATTTTTGAAGAACTTCAAAAAAGGTCTGTTTCAATCATTCAGGTGAAGAAGCTACCAAGCACAGATGTAGGGCAAGGAGCCTGAGTCAGGGACCTATAGCATCTCACACCAGGGAATGTACTGGGAGGCTCTTAGGCTACTCTGTGCTGGTTATAAACCAGTGTATCAGCATAGAATCTGTGAGACACCCAAAGAAAATACAAAAGGCAAATAGTGAGTCTCTGAACTTCAGAAAAATGCAGGATTTGGCTATGCCTACTCAGCGCCGGAAGTCAAGTAGCAGCGCTGGCTCAAGAGCAACCTAAAGAAGATATCACCCCTTTGCCTTAAGAGCAGAGCTCAATCTTTAAAAAATGAGCAAAAAAAGCAAAAAAGAACTCTGGACATAGATACCTTTTATAGAGAAAAACAGAAGTCAAAAACTGAGAATCTTAAAAGCAAATCATCTCCGGATGAAGTCCCACATGGTGATATGAGTTAGTTATCATTTCACAAGTCTCTCTTGGAAGATTCAAAAACCATCTTAAAGGACAGTTAGAAGAAAATGGAGATAGGAAATGAAAACTTGGCAAAAGAGTTTGGAAAAGGAAAAACAGAAATTATCTGAAGAAAACTCCTTTAAAATAAATTTGATGAAATGGAAAAAGTATATAACTCCTTCCCAAATAGATTTGATGAAATAGGGGGGAAAGCATATAAATATTTACAAAATAGATGTGGGGAAAAAAGCAATTCATTGAAAAATAGCATTTGTGAAATGGCAAAAAATTCAATGAACAAAAATATCTCATTTAAAAGTACAACTGGCCAAATGAAAAAGGAGATTAAAAAAAGATAACTGAAGAAGACATTTCACTAAAAATGGAATTGAACAAATGGAAGTGAATGACTAAATGAGACTTCAAGAATCAGTGAAACAAAACCAAAAAAGCAAAAAAAAAAAAAAAGAAGAAGAAGAAAATGTAAAATGCCTCATTGGAAAAAAACAACTGACCTGGAAAATAGATCTAGGAGAGACAATTGAAGAATTACTGAACTTCCTGAAAACCATGATGAAAAAAGAGCCTAAACATAATCTTGAGAAGTCATCAAGGAAAACTGCCCTGATATCTTAGAAACAGAGGGTAAAATAGCCATGGAAAGAATTCACCAATCACCTCCTGAAAGAGACCCCAAAATGAAAACTCCAAGGAACATTGTAGGTAAATTTCAGAATCATCAAATTAAGGAGAACATATTGCAAGCAGCCAGAAAGAATTCAAATATCTGGGAGCCACAATCAGTATCACCCAGCACTTACCAGTTTCTACTTTAAAGGAATGAAGGGAATGGAATTTGATATTCTGAAAGGCAAATGTGCTTGGACTGCAGCCTAAAATGAATTATCCAGCAAAACTGAGCCTCATATTTCAGGGGAAAAGATGGGCATTCAATGAAATAGGAAAAATTTCATTTATTTCTGATGAAAGGAACAGTGCTGAATATAAAATTTTATTTTCAAATGCAGAACTCAAAAGAAGTATAAAAAGTAAAAAGAAAAGAAAAAAAATAACTTTCTTTTAAAAGTTAAAAAGCTTATATATTTATCTGGCAAGATAATATGTTTAACTTTTGGGATTTGTATCTCTGTAATGGGTACCCTTAGAGGATATAGGTATAATTTGATCTTATTGTGATGATGTAAAAAAGACACTAGAGGAGGAAAAGTGATTCTAATTTAAGAAGAGGAAGATGGACTTAAAATGGGGTAAATTATATCTTATGAAGAGGCAAAAATGACCTATTACAATTCAGGGAAAGAAGGGAGAGGGATGAGCATTGTGTGAATTTTACTGTCATCAGATTTGGCTCACAGAGAGAATTTAAATTCACAGAGAAACTGGTAACACACTATAGGAAAGAAAGAGAAGAAAGGGGAAAGAAAAGGGGAAGACTAATAGATGGGAGACCAGAAGTAGACAAAGATAAAGATAAGAAAGGGGAGGACTGGTTGAGGGAGGATGTGCTCATAAGCAACATACTGGGGAGGAGGAAAAAGAGGGAAAGTGTATAACTGGAAGAAAAACAAGATGGCAGGAAATACGGTTAGTAATTTTAACTGTAAATGTGAATGGGATGTAAAATGTAATTGGAATTAGAATTGGAAAGCAAATTGGATTAAAAGACAGAATTCTACAATTTGTTGTTTACAAGAAACACATTTAAAGAAGAGTGATACATTTATAGTAAAGGTTAAAGGCTGGAGCAGAATCTATTATGCTTCAGCTGAAGTGAAAAAAAAAAAGCAGGGATAGCAATCCTGATCTTCGATCAATCAAAAGCAAAAATAGATCTAATTAAAAGAGATAAGGAAGGAAACTGCATCCTACTAAAACTACACAGATAATGAAGCAATAACAATATTAAATGTATATGCACCACGTGGTATAGGATCCAAATTCCTAGAGGAAAAGTTAAGGGAGCTGCAAGAAAGCAAATCTATACTAGTGGGAGACCTCAGCCTTGCTTTCTCAGAACTAGATAAATCAATTTACAAAATAAATAAAAAAGAAGTTAAGGAGGTAAACAAAATGTTGGAAAAGTTAGGTATGATAGACCATTGAAGAAAATTGAATGCAGACAGAAATGAACATACTTTTTTCTAGGCAGTATATGGAACCTATGCAAAAACTGACAATGTATTAGAGCACAAAAACCTCAAAGCCAAATGCAGAAAGACAGAAATAATAAATGCATTTTTTTCAGATCATGATGTAATAAAAATCACAT